>NW_025910027.1:6347-49694 GCF_018835915.1 Vigna umbellata
TTCACCAACGTGCTTCTCATAAATTCTTTATTTTCTTATTTCCATGTCCATCGCTCAAGTCAACTATATTTCTCAATGAATTTAACAAAACTATTGTCACAAAAAAATTGTCTTTTCCTTTAAAGTCAAACCTATATTTATAAACCTCGTAATAATAATTATATCAGACCAATTAATTATTCATTAATAGCTATTATTATTTCTATTAATTGCACATCAATGATTGTTATCATTATTAATTATTTTTTAATTACTTCAACGACTATTCTTGCTGATCGATTTCTAAGTTGTTAGTCATTTGCCGCATGGTCCATTGACCGAACAAGTAGTCATACATTACAGAAACCAAATCTTAAAAATAAGTAAATATAATCATTTAAATGTTATATTTTTTACATAAAAAAACATATTTTACAAATAACATTAAATCTAAAATCTTTAAAATGGTATAAATAATTTAAATATTAGCATAATACATGTTTAACAAATAAAAAAAAATAACCTAAGATAAAAAACTATTTTAAAATACAAATAAAAATAATAAACCTAAGACAAACAACTATTTTAATTTACTTTTAAAATTTGAATAACAAAATATATTAAATATTAAAGTATGCATAAAACGAAATCCAATTTCGCGGACTACACACACAAAGCCCTAAAATTTAAACTTGGTGATGAACAACTTTCTATATTAGCAATACAAACCTTGGAAGCAAGCGTAATAGCTCATGAATCAACTTATCGTTTTCTGAAACTCCGATTTGCTGTGGGGCCAAGGTGAGTTTTTAAGGAGCTCATGGTGTGTACCCGTAGCATGACCAACAATGGAAGAGCGCAGGAAGAGGAGGTTCCGGCGAGTAGTTCAGATGCGATGACTATGCTCCTAGAACTACAAAAGCAGCTAGATGAATTAGAAAAGAGACATGCGGAGGAGATAGCCGCGTTGAAAGAAGAAACTAAGATGAAGAGGAAGCTTGAAGAAATAGGTCAGGATTGTTCCAAAGGTCCAAGCTTGAAGACCCCAAGATCAAGTACCCCTACGTCATCCCTTCGGTCAGTGCAGGCACAGGGATCCCCACCCAAGGTAAGGGGTATAGCTAACACCGCCGTCACTGCCCTCAGTGAAAGGTGGTGGCATCCATTCACAGATGATATCATGGAGGTGCCTCCGCCCGATAATTGGCAATGGTTAACTATTGACCAGTACGACGGTACCACGGATCCTGATGAGCATGTTAAAGTGTACGTTACTCATGTTAGCGTATATAGTACGAAAGATGCAATTTTCTGTCGAGCCTTTCCCACTTCCCTAAAAGATGAAGCCTTTAGTTGGTTTTCAGAGCTCCCTCCCATGTCAATCAATTGTTTTGCCACATTGGTAGCTCGGTTTGGCTCCCGGTTTGCGAGCAGTCGCCCAGATAATGTTATCTCAACTATGGCTCTGCAATATATTCGGCAAGAGAAAGGAGAGGCACTTAGGACCTTCATGGAACGGTTTGGAAAGCTGGCGTTGAAAATCAGGAATCTTTGTCCTCAATTAGCATTGTATTGCATGATGGCAGCGTTAAGACCTGGGCCCTTTCTAGACAGCTTAGCCAGGGAGCCGACGACCGACCTCAACGAGCTGAGACAGAGGGCGGCGGAATATATTCGGTTGGAGGAGGCCAGGGAGCTTATAGGAAATATGAGGGCTGAGAACAGCCCAACTGACAAGAAAGCTCATGACCAATATAGACATCACAAATCTTTACCTCGGCTTAAGGAGATAAGACAACCTCGATTCAATCAATACACGCAGTTGAATGTAACAAGATTGCGCGCCTTGGAAGAAGCTCTTAATACGGATCTTATACAAAAACCAAGGAAATTAGCCACATCGCCGAATGCTGACATGTCTAGGCATTGTCGGTATCACCGAAAGTATGGGCATGAAACGGAAGAGTGTGTGGCCTTGAAAGACAAAATAGAAGAGCTTGTACAAGCGGGACACCTCAGACAGTTTGTCCAAAGAGGGGAGCATGGTCGCGAAGGCCACAATCGAATAGTAGAGTCAAGAAGAACGATAGAGGATGACTCTGATGACAGGACTAACTCAAGGCAACGCCGCGCTACTCGAGAGAAGGTTTGTGCTTATATTTGTTGATAATATTGCTGGTAACTAACTTGGTATGTGTTGTAAATCATTACTGAGCTAAATTTTAAACTAAATTCCATTAAGTACTTTGAGTATCCATTAAGTACTTTGAGTATCCACTCGAGAGAAGGTTTGTGCTTATATTTGTTGAGTTTAACAGTTACCCACCGGTGATCAAATTATGAAGCTCATGTGTCTTTTATGGTAAAGTATGAATGTTATTTACGCTTGTATCATTTATTACCAGGATGCCATATCATCGGATTCAAGAGGTCAGATCATCCTAAGCAAGCGGGCAAGAATGTACAAGAGTCAGTTAGTTTGTGGAAGGGACACTGATGTTCTTAGTGTTCCTTTCCTTGCAATATATGAGTCTCTAATACCTCCTGAAGAAGAAAAGAAGAAGCAAAAGCAAGTAGTGGCATTATTGGAGAAATTAGTTAGAAAAGAATGGCCAGCAGCTAAGCTTCATCTCTATGGATCATGTGCTAATTCGTTTGGTGTTTCTAAAAGTGACATTGATGTTTGCCTTGCTATTGAGGAAGCAAGTCTGGACAAAGCTAAGATTATAAGGAAATTGGCGGATATTTTGCGATCAGATAATCTGAAGAATGTGCAGGTAAGAAAATTTTCGTCTTTTTTTTTGCATTTTCATTTTTATCTTGATGGTTTGTATTCACATATAAAGAAATGTGCAATAATTTTTAAGAAGCAAATGTACTTGTATAAGCTTGCTAAGAAATTTCCATAAAGGAGATTTAATAACTTTGGTTTTGAATGGAAAAAAATTTGAAATTTTCTATAGCTGGTTTGTCCTTGAATTTTGTCTTAGATAATAAAAAATAGTTACTGTTCACCGAATACTTCCCAACACTTAATATCTTTGCGAAGGTAATGAGAGAATATATGTGCATAATTATACTGGTTGTAGATTTTGGTTAATTGTTTTCCTACTTGTGGCGTATAACTTCCCAAGTCTGTAATCAGCTTCATTGCTGTTCAAAGTTAATGAAATTTTGTATTGTTGGTGAGATTGAAGTTGGCGAGGGAGGGTTTTAATTCTCCCCAAATATAAGATGAGTTTTATTTTTGAAATTTATGACATACAAAAACTAGGATTTGGGAGACATGGCCAGATAAGATTGATAGTGTAAAAAGGTTGTCAGATGAAGTACGGTGTAAATCGACTGTGGTTGTTGCTACTGCTGCACATACTACACAACCTCAAAATCAAATTCATATGTCATCCTCTTCCTCTCCAAGATCTACATCACTCAAGTGATCTTCATCTTTTCCCCCTACTTCAATGTCTCCAACATCTTCCTTGTTTGCTACTATGAATTTTCCGTTTTTATTGGGCTTTGGCATTATTAACAACTCTTTTCAAATAGGAGACACTTTCCTCATAATAAGGAGGCTTTAAATCCTTACCATACTATCCAACAACCTTTAATAGTTGGATAAGAAGAGGACTCCTACAAGGTTAAATGACAATGCATTAACATAAGATGCATTTATTGTCATTTGTCGGAGAGGATTCTTTCCCTTTGCTACTACTTTTGTAACTTCTGCCTAATCAAGGTTGTTCTACTTTTCATTTTTTTCTTTACTTCATCTTGAACACTAAGACAAGGACTAACACCTTTGTTTGCTCCTTGAAGATGATGTTTCATCCTTCCTATGCCACCCCAACAAGCATTAGAACAAAATTTACATTTTACTTCTAGTCTATTTGTAGGAAGATTTTCACAATAAAGGAACCCCTCTAACTCTACTGTAGTCCTTACTTGAACCTTGCAGACCTAAGAAGGTCACATGATTGCTATTTCTTATTGAAAAGTTACAGTAAACACAGATCCTTCGAAATTCTGCTGTTACTCTCTTCTGAAGTGGATTATTAAAAGGAATCTGACTTTATTATATCATAGAATGTAGGAATTTTGATGTCATTTTAGGATATGGGTTTAAGCTTAACTTATCCCTATAAAACTGGTTTATAAGGTGTGATTTAAATGTCATTTATGTACTTATATATTCTATTTTTTGCTATAAAAAATGTCATTTATGTACTTATTTGTTCTGTGTTTTGCTATACCAGTGGTCAATGTGGAACTAAATTACTTATCCACGATGTTGCAACAAAGGCATGCTTCTAAGAGGCCATATATGACGCTGGGTGACTATATAAGGCGACTTTCCTACTTTATATTGTGTTTTTGCGTGGATGAAGAACATAATGTGGTGGTTTTTGCTGTCTTTGATTTGATACTTTCAAATTTATGGATCCCTTATAAAGGGGCCCTTATATGGATAAGCATAGAAGCTATTGTCTTCACTGGTAAATGCTAGTGTCTAGACTTTTAACATATTCTGTCTGTTAGTCTTTGCCTCCTGTGTCTGAGTCTCTTCACCCCCCTTTTTTTCTTCAACAGCATCTCTAATCTGTTTTTTCTGTTTGATTTTTTATTGGATATGTTTGGAGAAAATGCTATGGTTAAAAGAGTTGTATGATAATGCACTTGTTTTTACAAGTTTTGTATAAGGATTAGGACACCCTAAGTGTCCTGTATTATTTAATTAATTATTTTTTGCTGATAAAAAAAAATATAGGTAATAATAAAGAAGGAAAAGGATGTGGATTAATAGATTGGGAATATGACAGAAATGACTGGTAACTGACTGACTCAATTTTTCTTCAGAAGAATGCATTTGCTGCTGGTTTACGGCTCTTGGAAACATTCATTTTGAAGTAATTAAATTAAAAAAAAAATCTTCAGTTCTTAATTTGAGTTTGTTTGTAGGCATTGACACGTGCACGGGTTCCCATAGTAAAGCTCATGGATCCAGTGACAGGAATCTCTTGTGACATATGCATTAACAAACTTCTAGCTGTTGTGAATACAAAGCTTCTTCGGGATTATGCACTCATAGATCCAAGGTTACGGCAGCTAGCCTTCATTATCAAACATTGGGCTAAGTCAAGAAGAGTCAATGAAACTTACCATGGAACTCTGTCTAGCTATGCGTAAGTTAACCTCTGTTGCTATTCTTATTGAAAAAGTCTTTTGTTGTCTTCATTATAATCAGGCAAGTTGTCCTAATATTTCAAAATCAAAGTAGACAGGATCAAAGAAGTTCATTTAAATATGATGACCGGATAGTATCGCTTAAAAACAATAATTTAATTTTAATTTCAGGTATGTTTTGATGTACATTCATTATTTACAAATGAGAAGACCTGCCATCCTTCCATGCTTGCAGGTGTGTACTTCAGACTTAATTCTTATAATCCTATATGACAGATATATATATATAAAAAATTAAAAAAAAAAAAATAAAAATATATACAATAAAAATATAAAAAAAAAAACTATATATTTTGATCTAAACATAATGATCTATGTTTCCATTTTAAACAGAATGAAAAAATTAATTAAGAGTTCTAGGTATCTTTTCATTTTCATTTTCCATACAATTGGCTGGAAACCACTTCAAATTTTTATGCTGTGACAAAGCCTTGTTAATGGCAAATCACTTTTTACTCTGAGAAAACCACTTTAGCAATTGTGTGGCTAGTGTCAATGGAATAACTTTTTTGCAGTATGCAAATCACAGATGTTCAGTTAACTTTGTCAAGTTTGTACCTCATTAAACATATCATATGAATAATTTTGTAATTTAATGATTGAATACTATTTTCTATACAGGAGATGGAGACAACGTATTCTGTGACTGTGGATGATATTAATTGTGCTTTCTTTGATAAAGTTGAAAAACTTAGAGATTTTGGTCGCCACAACAAGGAAACAATTGCTCAGCTTGTGCGTGGATTTTTCCACTATTGGGCATATTGTCATGATTATGCAAATTCTGTTATATCTGTACGCAAAGGAAGCATTATCAGGTATGATAACTCGTTATCTCTAAATGTTTGTCACACCCTTTTATGTTCCATTCCGTTGTTAACAAATTCATAGGAACTGGGTAATGCTTTGTTCATTTGAACTTGTTCATTTTTATTTTCATTTGACTGAATATATGATACTGTATTTTGGTGTAGCAAACGAGAGAAGGACTGGACTAGAGGGATTGACAATGATCGGCATTTGATATGTATAGAGGATCCTTTTGAAACATCTCATGATCTTGGAAGAGTGGTAGATAAATATAGCATCAAAGTTCTGAGGGAAGAGTTTGAACGTGCTGCTGAAATTATGCAGAATGATCCAAATCCGTGTATTAGACTTTTTAAGCTCTATGTTCCCAGTTGATCTACTGTTTTGTTTTGTTTTGGATGTAGATTTTATAGGTTAAAGAACTTTATGGCCTTCTTAATCTTTTACTTGAAAGGCAAGAATTCAGTGTTACGTTGAACCACCTTCCAACACATGCATGTTTTACTATGTCATTGGTTTCATTTCAAATTCAACTTAGTTCATTGAGAATTATATTATTCATCATATTAAGTACACGATAAAGCCAAATAGAAAAGGGTAGAAGCATTACATGATATTTGTGTTCTGAACAGAAAACAAGTAAAATTGAAAGAAGCTAAATGACAGGAGTAATGAGAGGGTTATTAGAGAAAAAAGCTTCCAAATTAAGTCCGAGAAGTTGGCAAATAGCAAGATAAGAGTCTAAAGTGGAAAAACCTGCATGTGGTGATAGAACTACATTATCCAAGGAAAAGAAGTGTTCATCAACAAGAGGCTCATTCTCAAAGACATCCAAACCAGCACCTCCAATTTCACCTTCCATCAAACAGTTGAAGAGTTGTTTTTCATCTATCAAAGCTCCTCTTCCCACATTGATAATAACTCCTCCTTTTCCCAGTGCCAGCATCACTTCTCTGTTGATGATGTGGCGTGTTTGGTCATTGAGGGAACAACAGAGAACAAGGACGTTGGTGTTAGTGGCAAGTTCAAGAACAGTAGAATAGAAAGGGTATGGAACAAAGGGTTTCTGCTTCCTAGAGTTGTACGAGACCATGCACTCCAAGGCCTCAAGCCTATGTGCCACCTCTAACCCTATTCTTCCCAACCCTACTATTCCAACTCTCTTTCCTGATACCTGAACCAAACATCATTGTTATCAATATTCATGAAAAATCACACAAATATTTTATATTTATTTAACATTATTTTTTTAAATACAAAAGTTTAATTTTCTTTTATGAAAATTTTATAAATATAATACGTTTCAAATAAATATAAATGTGTATCACTCTTACCTTACTTATACTTTAAACAAAGTAAACCAAATTAGTACCATTTAAATAATTAAAAAAAAACAATTGACATTGTACATGACATGTCTTTATTTCTCTTTTTTTTTTTCTTATGTTTTTCATTCAGATGTCTGAAAATAGATTTAAATGTTACACTAATATATTTTTGTGTATGTTTGGAAAGAAGTTTATAAATAAATTTAAGACTTAATTAAGTTTAATTTCTTTTTAAAAAATGTTCTATTGAGAAAAGTTTTATGTCGTCGATTAGAATATCTATCAACATGAAAAATTAAAAAAAAAATATTAACTAAGATTTAAGTTTTTCATTCATTTAAATATTTTTATTTATCTTTTTATTGCAATTTTGATTCTACTGAGTATTCAAAATATGTATGTTTTTCAATTGATTTCTTATTATCGAGTGGGTGACATGATCGTTTACGCTACAGACAATAAAAAAATTGAGTACTTTCACGCTACAGACAATAAAAAATAAAAAATAAAAAGCAAGGACACTGACACATGTCAGCAACTAGTACAGTATTAATGAAAAGAATTTAATTGAAATAACTTTTCAAAAAATTAAACTTAATTAAAACAAAAACAAATGAAAAAACCTACTTAAATATTTTCAATAAAAATTAAGATCAAATGACTAATTAAAAACCAATAACATATTAATATGAAATTTTCAAAATCATGTAATATCAACAAGACAAGAAATATTTTGTAGATGAATTAAATTAATTTTTCTTCGATTTGTTATTTCTTCTTATAAAAGAAAATAGAATTAACCATTCTTCATATCAACATTACCTTTAATATATGCAGCCTATCTTACTAAATTAGATTAGCTCCCAAAAGTAAAATAAAAAGAGTTCTTAACTTAAAACTTTAAATAATTGAATTAGTTATGGTTTTAGTTTCTAATGTTTTTACATAAATTTGGTTTTGATTTTTTAAATTTAAAAGAAAAATTATTTTCAAGTGTTTTAAATTAAAAATAAACGGTTTGGATCCTTTTAATTTATTATTCAGAAAATTAAAAAAAAACGACTTAAAAAATAATTTATCCTTTAAATTTCGTATTTAGAAGTTAAAATATATATTTAGTTTAAATACTAAAATGAAAGTTACCCCAAACTTTAAGAACTAAATCCATAATTGAATGTTAAAATATTATATTGACATCTCTCCCATAGTTGGACAAAAGGAAAATGTTTGGACTGTCTTTGTTAACATGTATTAATTTTTTTGAATGATAAAATTCCTATTAGTGTAACTAAAGTGATTTATGTTTAATAAAATTTGATGAAGTTCGTATTATTAATTAAATATTCGTTGAAAATAACAACAAAAAATAATTAATTAAAATCATACCATATTTATTTTCTTAGGGTTTTCGTACAAAAAAATATTAAAAAAATTCAATATCACAATTTGGCCAATAAGATAAATAACAAGTCTTAATATTACAAATGATAAGATATATAAAATAACCATGAGATTATTTCTAATTTAAAATCGTAAAATTAAATGTTTGTGTTTGTCAATATATTTTTATATATCTCTTAATTTTCTTATTTTTACTTTATTTTCAATCTATTATGAAACTCCTAATATGTGTGTAGAATAATTTCATACATGTAGACTAAATTGAAAAACTAAAATGATATTGCTTTTAAAAAAAGTTTCGTACTTTCTATTCAGAATCTCAAAGTAAAGTTAATTTATCTCAAAGTAAACTTTTGCTCTTATTAACATTTATTTTAATTAACATTTTCAGAATTCCGAATATATATGTTTTTTTCTCCAAATTCGTTTAAGTATGAATTATATAACGTGTCCTTTGTAGTAGATTGAATTTTATAATTGATTATAATTTTTATGTTGAAATTCAAAATAAAATATAATTCCTTTTGGAATTTGAGTTTAGGAGTGAGAATAACAAATAATTCCTTTAATAAATCTATTTAAAAAATATACTTTAAGGCTTAAAACGTTATTTTATACATTTTTCTATAACTCTTAATAAAGATAGATTTTTTACGTAAATATAAATTAAAAAATATATTGAAACTTTTAGGTAAAATCACTTAACTTATTTAAATAAGTAATATGAAAAAAATGTATTTACTTAATACATCTATTCTAAATGTATAGAAAAGTTCTCTGAAAAAAACCTATTATCTTAAGTGTTTAGCATGTCAAATTATGTTAAGTTTTATAATTATATTATCAACAAGAAGTATTATTAAAAGCGTCCGTTTTTATTTTATTTTCTGGTACAATTTTGTTAATATAAAATTTATTATTAATTTAGTGATATAAAATTTAAAATATCTTGGTGACGAACTTTCTGCCAATTGAAGCCAATAGAAAACCACGAACCTTGGAAGCAAGCGTAATAGCTCGTGAATCAACGTGTCGTTTTCTCAAACTCCGATCCGCTGCAGAAATCTTCATCACCACGTCGATCAACAAAGCCACCGCCAAATCGGCGACGTCCTCGGAAAACAAATTTCCGGCACCGGCAACCTGAATTCCGCGGCGGCGGCACTCGTCCAGGTCGACGTGATCAGTGCCGGCACTGGCGGTGACAACGAGGCGGAGCGAAGGGAGGAGACTAAGCATGTCGGCGGTGAGGGGGTAGCCCCCGTCACAGAGGACGGCGGCCACGGTGGCGCAGTGGTAGGGGTGGGTGGCCGCAAACTGGTGAAGTGGAAGCGAAGATTGGTTTAAAAGATGGAACTTTTGGGAATAGGGTGGTTGGAGAACAGAGGAAAAACCTGGGGGACCATGAAGAAGGACTTTGGGGAGATTAAGGTTTTGCAACTGTTGGTCACTTGTCGTACAGTGGTTTTGGTCTTCCATTGATGGTGGTTGTGGTTGTGAAGTGTGGTGAGGGAGGTTTTGGTCTTCCATTAATGGTGATTGTGAAGTGTGGGTTGGAATGAGTGCATGATAAAGTTCTTGCTATTTTTACCTCTTTTATCTGATATTGGCACCCCTTCTGGTCACTTTCATTTAATAACTAGAACCTTCTAAAGATTTTCTTCCATGGTAATTGTGAAAATAAATTTAGCTAGACAACATGTTATTCATAGTACTTACATATCAGTTTTTCACACAATTCTAACACAACTTTTCAATTTTCTAGTTTGAATTTATGTATTTTTTTATTATTTGATTATTAAGTTTTAAATTTTTTCGTAAATTTATATATTTTAAATTGAGTTTCGTTTAATTATTTTAGTTTATTGAAATTTATATCTCCTATACCTTTTTAAATGTTTTTGTTAAATGGTTGTTGTGATTATTATTTTGTCACGGTACTTTAGGTGATTTGACTTCACCCAAGATAAACTTATTGGTAATATAAAATAATGACATAATTAATTAAAAGGAAGTGAATTTATATTAGACAACGAATTTTAGAATGACTTTTCTATCATCATTTACTATAAGTAAAAGATTCTCGCTATTATAATTTTTATTTAGATAAAGACAATGGTTCCTTATTATTATCTAACATGTTTATGATAAAAATAATAAAAATTATTAATTTTTATATTAATTATAATATTAATTTATATTAATCACAAAATTTTATATTTATGTAATATATTGAGTCAAATAAATAAGATGATAAAGATAACAATCACATTATCACGTTAATAGAAAAAAACAAATTATAAATATTTTAAATACACTAAAAAATGTTAATGAAAATTCAATTAAATATAACTAAATTTATAAAAAAAAAACTTAACTAAATTTTATAATTTTAATAAATGATCTTAATATCTTTAGTATTCATTTTAAAATTTGAACTTAATATTTTTCACAAAAAATAATCGCTATTACATTTAAAAAATAAATACATATTCAAAATATTAACTTAAATAGTTAATCTATATTATAATATAATTTATTAATCAATATTATCAAATACTTTTTTTCACCATTAAACAACTTTAATTATATTATTTATTTTAGATTACAAAGTTTTTTTTATATAAAAATTTATGTTTTTTAAAAGTGTTATACTTAAAAAAATTATAATTATAACACTAGAGAAAAATTATATTTATAATAATTTATTATAGTTGTTATAACTTATAATTTACTTGTTAATAATAAATGGAGCTAACGAAATTATAAATATGATGAGACTTTTTATATTAGTTATTTTTAAAACCGACATAAGTAAGTGTAAAAACATTTTTCTAATAAAATACAAAATTTTATATGTTGGTTATATCTAGAATTGACAGAGAAACAAATATTATATTATTTAAAATTTAAAAAAAAAAATATTATGTCAATTCTTTATTCATAGTTAAAAAATATATATGAAATTAATCTTTCTTGTGTTACCAATGAGGAGCATTGGTGTCTTCAAGGTACTATGAAGTTTTGACGATGTTAAAAGCTAAAGAATTGAAAACTCTTGGTGCATCTATGTTAAAAGCATTTTTACAGAAACAATTGTATAGGATTAATTGTAATAATGTAAAAACATTTAGAAGTTTTTGTATTTAGTGAATCTTTGTATAGATAATCGATTATCTTAGGTAATAATCGATTATCACAAGCTAATTTAGAAAAGAGTTGTTTGCGCAAATAATCAATTATTACACAGGATAATCGATTATCACTTTTTCGAAAACCCCATAATGGTAACAAATAATCGATTATGACTTATGATAATCGATTATCACTGCAGTTAGGAGATATCTTTTCAGTTTCTGACCCTACACGAACCTTGGCTTATAAATAGAGTTCTCCACAACTCTTAGAATGTAACTTTTCATTTGAGAGTATTAGAATTGTGTGCCTAAGGGCTCTCTGTGTGTGAAAAGGAAACTAAGCCATTTGAGAATATAGAAAAAGTCTAAGGAAGTTCTCAAGTGTTAGTGTGCTCAAATCAAGTCTTGTGAATAAAAGAAGCTTGTGCTTAGTGTGTCTAAGGTCGAAGTGGTTCTCTTCATGTTGATTGAACAAATTCTTTTGTTCGTTTGTCGAAGGAAGTTGTTCTTTGTCTTTAATCTTTATTTGATCTGATTGTAATATGTAAACAATATTTTAGTAAAAAAGGTTAATAACTGTGTATAGTGATTAACGACCGGACATATAATCTTTTGATTCAAATCAGGATAAAATATTTTGTGTGATTTTCTCTATCTCTGCACTTTTAGTTTACCAATTGTTTGATAAAAGTTCTAAAAGAAAATCAAGATTTTTAAAAGAACCAATTCACCCCTCCCCTCTTGGTTATTGACCGTTACACGCTATTTAAAACCTTTCCGCTGCGTGATACAAATTTTTAACAATTGGTATCAAAGCTTACTTTGATAGTTTTTCAAAATTTTCAAAAATGGACAGTCATAACCAAATGTATGTTGAGGGTGCTTCAATTGATAGACCTCCTTTGTTTACGGGAGGAAAATTATGCTTTTTTGAAAATAAGAATGCAAATTTTTTTGGAGTCTATTGACAGGGGTATTTGGGAAGTTGTTTTGAATGGTCCTATTATTCCTACTGTAAATTTGAATGATGTAAAGGAAGAAAAACCATATTTGCAATGGACTGCTGAAGGAAATAGACGAGCCCAATTTTATATAAAAGCTCGAATTATAATATCCTCCGCTTTGGTATTAGATGAATTTGACAGGATTTCAGTGTGCAAAACGACTCATGAGATGTGGGAAGTTCTTAAAGTAACTCATGAAGGAATCAACAATGTGAAGCGTGCTAGGAAAAACACCCTAATACAGGAGTATGAGATGTTCAGGATGCAATAGGGTGAAACCATCGTTGATGTGAAAAAACGCTTCACACATATCGTTAGCCATCTTTTTGGTTTAGGTAAGAAATTTGACACTGACGAATTAAATGTTAAAATTTTGAAATCTTTGAACATGATATGACAGCCAAAGGTTACTGCAATAACTGAGTCTCACGACTTGAAGTCCATGTCTATGGTTGTTCTTTTTGGAAAGTTGAGAGAGCACGAGCTCGAGTTGAATAAACTGAGTGCTAAGGAAGTTTAAGGAAAGAAGAAAACGTTGGCCTTCAAAACTGAAAATTCAAAAGGAAAAAGTTCAGAAAAGGATGAGGAATCTGAAGATGAAGACTTAGATGACGAAAATATGAGTCACATGATTAGAAAATTCTACAAGTTCATGAAATCTAAAGGTAAGGAAAAAATTAAAACTGATTGGAAGAAGAAACAACAATCTTCTTCAAATTACAGGTGTTATGGTTGCGGAGAAAAATGGCATGTTAATGCGGATTGTCCAAACATCAAAAAGGGTGAAGAAAAGAAGTTTTTCAAGAAGAAAAGAGCTTACATTGCTTGGGAGGATAATGCATCAAGCACCTCTAGTTCAAGTGATTCAGATGAAGAAGCAAACTTGTGTTTGACGGCTAATATCGATGACACTGCAAGCCAAGTAAGTTGTTCTAGTTTTAAAACTTTTGAAATTGACTTGCAAAAAGATTTTCTTGAATTGCTAAATGAATATGAAAAATGGGATGCTGCTCATAAAAATTTGAAAAATAAGTTTAAAGATTTGAAAATTAAATATGAGAAGACATTAGATGAAAAAGTTATTTTAAGGAATAAATTTTGCAACTTAAAAATAAAAGAAATTACAAATGTTGAACATCTTGTTGAATGCCTTTTATGTAAAAGTCACATGCTTGATATTGATATTCTTGAAAATCTGCTTGAAGTGGCAACAAGAAATAATAATGTTAAAATGTCTATACCTGTTAAAAAGGTTTATAAAAATAAAAGTGTTCTTAAAAATAAGAACCAAATTAAAAGAACTTGTAGGGTATGGGTTGAAAAAAGAACATCTTATTATAGGAACTCAAACGCTGTCACATGTTTTTATTGCATGAAAATGGTGCACACTTCTAACAAATGTAGAATTAAACATTTTGATGTTCCTAATGGAAAATATGCTTGGATTCCTGTTATAAAGTAACTTGCATATAACCTTAAAGGACCCAAATAAGATTTTGGGGACCAAAAGTCTATTGTTTTGTTTTGCAGGTTAATTTTTAAAAAGAAAAAGAAAGCTCTATGGTATCCCGATAACTTTTAAGAATTTTGAAATAATTTATGAATGTTTGATATGTCTTAGGATGGAAATTTGGCCCAAATTTAAATTTTTCAGAAATTAACGTGCAATAATCCATTACCATGGATGATAATCAATTATCACAGTCTCAAAATTTTAATTTTGACAATTTGACTCGCAAATAATCGATTATCAAAAGTGATAATCGATTATCTTAGGTTAAAACGTAAAAAAATAAAAAAAACTTGTTTTTAAATTTTAAGAATGTTTTTTATTTTAAGGGGAATATTAAATTGAGGGGGAGTAATTTTAATGATTTAAAAGGACTTAGATTCTTTTTAAATTACCTAATTTATGAGGAGCATATAGTTTAGATGATTTTTTGATTATGATAAAAAAAAGGGGAGAAATTTTTGATTGACATTTTTTTTGATAATATTGTGATAACTGACATCCATTTAAGGGGGAGTCCTTCCTCTTGGAAATCTTTTTGATTATGATAAAAAAGGAGGAGAAAACCTTCTAATTAGTGCGACTATTACTAACATGTTTATGTGTTTGTAAGTTTGAATCTATGCACGAAATTAGAAATGCTTTTAAACAAGAGATTTTTTTATCATCATCAGAAATGGGGAGATTGTTACCAATGAGGAGCATTGGTATCTTGAAGCTACTATGAAGTTTTGATGATGTTAAAGGCTAAAGAATTGAAGACTTTGGTGCATCTATGTTAAAAGCATTTTTGTAGAAACAATTGTAATGATGTAAAAACACTTAGAAATTTTTGTATTTAGTGAATCTTTGTGCAAATAATCGACTATTTCATGTAATAATCGATTAGCACGAGCTAATTTAGAAAAGAGTTGCTCGCGCAAATAATCGATTCTTACACAGGACAATCGATAATCACTTTTCCGAAAATCTCATAACAGTCACAAATAATCGATTATGACTTATGATAATCGATTATCACTGGCAGTTGAGATATGTCTTTTCAGTTTTTGACCTTGCACGAACCTTGGCTTATAAATAGAGTTATCAACAACTCTTAGAATGTAACTTTTCATTTGAGAGTATTAGAGTCGTGTGCCTAAGGGAAGCTCTCCGTGTGTGAAAAGAGAACTAAGCCATTTGAGAATACAAAAAAAGTATGAGGAACTTCTCAAGTATTAGTCTGGTCGAACCAAGTCTTGTGTGAGCAGGTTC
Source organism: Vigna umbellata (assembly GCF_018835915.1). The sequence goes on from NW_025910027.1 coordinate 22,015, forward strand.
TTCTGTTCGTTTGTCGAAGGAAGGTGTTCTCTGTCTTTAATCTTTATTTGATCTTATTGTAATCTGTAAACAATATTTTAGTGAAAAAGGATAATCACTATTTATAGTGATTAACGAATGGACGTAGAATCTTTTGATTCGAACCAGGATAAAAAATTTTGTGTGATTTTCTCTATCTCTGCAATTTTAGTTTTCCAACTGTTTGATAAAAGTTCTAAAAGAAAATGAAGATTTTTAAAAGAACAAATTCACCCTTCCCTCTTGGTTATTGACTATTACACACTCTTTAACACGTTTCCGCTGCGCGATACTAGTTTTGAACAAATATCTGTTGAGTAACACCAAATTATTAATGATTTGTGAAGATGACATAAAAGACGAAATACCAACCCAAAAGAGTCCGCTAAGCAATAAATATGGGAGGTTGCTCCATATAAATATCTTCTTACAAATCATCATTGAGGAATGTATTGTTGACCTCTAGTGGATAAAGAAGTAATTCTTGAAGAGTCACTATGATTATAATTAAACTAACAAAAACCGTCTTTGCCATAGGAGAAAAAACAAATGTGGATGGGTCAATCGCAATGGTGACAAGAAAAGGAGGTTAAATGAGATAGTATCAAAAGAAGTCATTGATAAACATAAGAGAAAAACCTTAAAAATCAAAGACTCTTCAATCATTGCACCTAAAATGAAAAAAGAGCGATCTCGAAGCTTTAAATAGTTGCCTAAGAGGAGACGAGACATGCAACCATGCATAACGAAAAAAGGGAATAAATCCACAACTTCAAAAGACGCTCAAAATGCGTGGGAGCTCAAATGAAGGCATAATGGTCACCTGGCCAAGATGATCCAAACCATGTGCTCGTTGGACGAAACTAGAACTCCAACGGTGAAAGTAGTAGATGTGGCATTGCCAATCGTTGGCAGTAGTGGGTGTATTGGCAAAGTCGACAAAAACGTTTTCTCAAAAGAACCAGACTCTAGATACCATGTTGAATATAATTAAAAACTATGTATGAGATTAATCTCCCTTGTGTTGAATATACACATAGGGTCCTCTATTTATAATAGAAGAAATATGGGCTAAGCCTAAAATAAAAATAAGAAATAATAAGAAACTAACTAAAGATCAAAGATAAAGATAAGATAAAGATAATATATCTAACATTTACCATAATTGACATAATATGTTTAATTTCCTTCTTTCCAACATTTTTTTAGCACACTTACACTTTCCTCCTCTCTACACTAGACTCCTAACTTTTCTCCTCATTGCACCCTCTCTGCATGTTGTCTACTCCTCACCTCCTTTTGTGTGGGACTAGACACTAATCGGTGGTCCGATAGCGAGTGAAATGATAACAAACACAAATCTCGATAGGATAGGCTCTAACAATGACTCTGATATCATGTTAAGAAGTGGATTTTAAATCTAACCAAACATCACAAAACCGACTTGTATGGTGAGGTTTGCATTCACTTATATACTATAAATTGGTTTTATCACTAGTTGATGTGCGACTTCCAACACACATGTTAAGAAGTGAATTTTAAGCCTAACTCAACCCCACAAAATCGACTTTTAAAGTGAGGTTTCACCTACATAATTGGCCTTATCTTTGGTCAATGTGGAACTTCCAATATACCCCTCTTATGTTGAGGTATATACATCTTGTTTGTGGGATTATACATTAATAAACTATTGCATAAAAGGCTTTTGACGTCTATTATTTTCGACATTCAACGTCCAACCTGGATTCGACGTCTTATTGGGAGACGTCAATTGGACTTCGAATCTCCTTTCCTGGACGTCAATTTTGACGTCGGACCCCTCTTAAACCGACATCCTTTTTGTTTTTTTTCTTAAAAAATAATAATTTGATTCTACATTATTACCACACCTGAAATACAGAAAATCATTATAGCATATCATAAAATTGTATATACTATGAGTTTCAAGCAATGGACATTGGGCATTCGCTGCCGCCAACAAGATTCATCAACTCACGAACAAAACTGCATTATAAGCCAAAATTAATCGGTGCAAACAAAATTTAATTGGTGCAAACGAAATTTAATCGGTGAAAACTAAAGTTAATCAGTGTAAAATAAATTAATTGGAAGAAAATTAATCAAACATACCTTATAGCAACAATGACGAACGCGAACGAAGAAAAAACCTAAACGGAAACGAGAAAGAAAGTGAGGCTCACATTATGAGCTTTTGGGGTTTAAAAAGGCATTTGACGTCGGCCCCCCTAGATCCAACGTCTAATTACTAAAAAAATTCATTTTGGCGCTACTTTTTGGATATTTTTGCAGCTTATTGACGTCTGGAAAGGGGATCTGACGTCTAATGTGTATTAGACGTCGGCCCCCTCTACGTTCGACGTCTAATGTCTGAAAAATTGACCTTTTAATTCTGATTTTGTAGCTTCTATGTTGTAAAAAATATTATATTGGCGCTTAAAATGAGATATTTTCGGACCTTTTTGACGTCTGATCTAGGGGGACCGACGTCTAAAGGAGGAATTGACGTCTGATTTGAGGGGGCCAATGTCTATGTCATAAAAAAAAATAATATTGGTGCTTAAACTGAGGTATTTTCGGACCTTTTTGACGTCTGATCTGGGCGGACCAACGTCTATACCTTATTTGACGTCTATCCCTGGAGGAACTGACTTCTATAATGACGTTTTATTTACAAAAATGCCACCGGTCATTTTCTACGTTGAATTTTCTTTCGTTAGACATTAAACGCGTGCATTAAACACTATTTATGCACTAGTGATAGGTATAAAAAGGTTTAAAGAATAACTCTGATGTATTATTTCAAAGAGTAGGGTAACATATATATACATACAAGGGTACTATAATTCCTCATCTACTAAAGGAATGACAACTGCACAAATTTGCACAAAATATAATAATGCCTAAATCACAATCAACACAATATTTAATTACCTAATATTTACTAATAGAATATTTGACATATTTTAACACTCTCACTCAAGTTGGTGCATGGATATCACACATTCCCAACTTGAATAGAGACTCATTAAACAATCTTCTTGACACTCCTTTGGTAAGAACATTAGTCAACTGCAATTCTAATCTTACAAAAGGAAAGGAAATTATTCCAGCTTCAAGCTTCTCTTTTATTATATGTTTATCAATCTCCACATGCTTTGTTCTATCATGTTGCATAGGATTGTAAGCAATTGCTATAACCGAGGTATTTTCACAGTACAAACTCATAGCTTCATTTGGTTTAAAGCCCAAATTTCATAGCACATTTTTAATCCACAAAAGTTCATATATACCTAGTGTCATGCCTCTGAATTCTCCTTCAGCACTAGATCTTGCTGCTACAGGTTGTTTTTTAATCCTCCAAGTTACATGATTTCCTCCTACAAAAGTAAAGTATCTAGAGGTAGATCATCTATTATCTTTTGAACCTGCCCAATCTGCATCAGTGTACCCTTTTACCTTTAAGTTTCCATGATTTGAGAACAAAATTCCTTTTCCAGGAGCGAACTTCAAATATCTCAAAATCCTCTTAACAACATTCATATGAAGCTTTCGTGGGTCATGCATAAATTGACTAACAACATTCACTGCATAAGTAATATCTAGATGTGTGTGAGACAAATAAATTAATTTTCCTACCAACCTTTGTTATCTGCCTTTGTCTATGCTTCCTGAATTTGGGCATTCAAAGAGTTTAGGATTTTGTTCAATTAGTGTATCAATTGGTTTACTCCCAAGTGTTAACTCATTGGCAAGTGTACTAAATCGTATCAAGTAATATAAAATGGTAAGACAAATTATCGATTCCCAAGAGACTCATGTTACTAAACAATCGTGTAATACCTTAACTAATTAAAACTAAAGAATGATTCCAATGATTAAAAGTAAAATGCAATAAAAGTAAACAAAAACTTGAATGTAAAATCTTGATTTTTGAAACTAAAAGCAAGAATGAATGAATGATATTGATGATATGAGATGATGATGTTGTTGGGGTTAGATTTCACCTACTTCACTTTATTAGAACTCATCTTCTTCATTGTAATGTTAATGTCACTTACGCAATTACTTAGAACCCGATCCCTTGGCGTAAAAAGCCTAGTCTTAATTATTAGACCTCAATCCCTTGAATCCCTAATAACCAATTTCGCATTAAAAAAAGAAGCTTAAGACAACCAAACGTCCTATCCCTATCCTTGGGCAATATTCCCTTTGGATAAAATCCTCCTGATCATGATTCATAAGATATTTCCCAATACTCAAACAAATCAAACATCAAGTCATGAATGGAAAAAACAAGAAAAGCATTAAGAATAGGAGAAAATCACTAACAAGAATAGGAGAAAATCACTAACATTCAATGAAAGAAGCATAAAATATTTAAAACATGTTCAAATACATGAAAGTTTAGAGGTTACATCATCCCCAACAACAAATGAATTTAGCTCTCCATTGTCATGGAGAACCTTGGAATACAATGGAAGAATAAAAATGAGATGGAAACCCTAGAAAGAGAAAAGGAAAGCTCCCGCATGCCCAATCTTCCTCCAAAGGGTCGAAAATAGTGTTTTTGTGCTTCAGTCGTCCAAGGATACCAACCCTAATGTGTAGAAGCCTTTAAATAGATCAAAATTGGATCATGGGCCAACGTCGCTGGCGCTTAGCGCCCTAAGTGGGGCAACCAGGCGAGATATGAGACATGTAGCTGGCGCTAAGTGCCCTGGATAGGGGCAAGCAAGTGAAAATGCGAGAAGAGTGACGCTCAACTCCCCAAATTGGGGCAAGCTGGTGCCCTTGCGAGACCTCCAACGTTGAGGGCCCTTAAAGAGAGCAACCAGGCGTGGTTGGGTGACAACTAGCGCCCAGGGCCCCAGAAAAGGGCAACCAGGCGCCTTGCGCCTTTTTTAGCCTTCTTTCCCTGGTTCTTTTGCTGTCCCTCCTGGGTTTCAACTCTTTTATACTTTTTCTCCTCTTCCAATCATACCAATAACCTACAAAATTGAGGGAATTAATGATAAAAAACATTAAGTATAACCTCAACTCACTTATTCACCAAATTCAACTAAAACAAGAGTTTGAGCAAGTTTCAAAGTCAAAGAGAGTTTATTTAATATCAAAATTACATCACAGAAGCAAATTCAACCGTTATCAATAACCTAAACTTGAAACTTTGCTTGTCCTCAAGTAAAAATGTAATCTGGCTTAAACAAAATAGCCATACTACAATGGTCTAGCACACCAAAAAACATTTTCTTCTAAGACAAGTAATCACTCATATATGTCTATCATAGAAAGATCAGTCAAGATATAATGAAGTCTTAGCCAATCAAGCTTCAACTATGGTGCTCACATAACAAAGAATGCACAACAGATGCAAAGGCCTTATGAGTGATCAACAACCAGGCAAAATGTTATCCTATAGTCATGGAACCATTCCTTACCAAAGAAAGTGTTTCACTCAAGCTCAAAGGTTTATAGTGAGGTGTCTCTTTCACTCTACCATCAAAATGTCACACAATTCAACTTTGCCTTACATTTAACAACATCAAACACATTCACAAGCAAGTTATCATCACAAGGACTTTTTAAGGCTTGTATTGTGGCTGGGCTAAGAAGAAAACTGGTTTTTATGGACAAAAAAGTTCCTTGAGTTAAGAGAGTGAACAATTTACTTCATAATTTAACATTAATCTCTCTTTCTACTTTTCACTTGAGAAACCACTTCTCAACTTAATCCCAACTTTTATTCATTGAGCTCATCCTTCATTTCTTCTTTCTTTCTTCTCTTGCTTTTCTTGCTTTGCTCAATGCTCTTTTTCTTTTTCTTTTAACCTTTTCCAACAACCCCAAACTTGAACCATTCTCCTGTACCATACATGCATACTCTACTCAACTCAAGGCAAGGATTTCAAGGGTTTTTCACATTAAGCTCAAGGTTCAAAGGATAAAACAAATTTTAAAATTTTTGGGTTAAGATTTTGGCATTGGCTTACAAGGAATAAGAATAGATGCCTTGATCATTTGTAACAAGCAAGAAAATAGTTCAAATAGAGAAACTCAGGCAAAATCAACCGTAATTCCAAAGCAATAGCATTCAACAACAATAAACTCTAGAGCCCGACCTCTCACAGGTTAACTCAAGTTCCACAATTTGATAAACATCATGTCAAGCACATTAATCACAATTGAAACCATGCATCTATCTTAAACAACTATGAGCAACCACCATTTGTGCTTAAGAGCTATAAAGCAATCAATAACTCAACATCAATCTCAAAACAATAAGGCAAACACAAGATAATCTTACTTTTCACAATCAAACCATTCATCACTTCACACCAAACCATTGCAACAGCTATCCATTTAACTAAGTACATAGCTCAATTAAAAACAAATAAACAAAATTCAAACATGCATAAAAATAAAGAAAACAGGAGATGTTGTCATCACTCCCCTCAAAGGCATATGAATCTTCCTCTAAATCTTCATCTTCCATGACTTCGGCTTCGGACGTGCCACCTTCTCCAGTAGCTTGGGCCTAGTCCCAAGGCCAAGACATGCGAGTGATTAACTCATCAAGTGAAATGCACTGAAGTCCGGGAGAAGTAGGATATAACATAAGAACACAAAAAACACTCAAAGCAAAATCAAATCAAAACCACACAACTCAATGAACTAAAAAGAAGGGAAAATTGGATTGTCTCCCAGTAAGCGCTTGTTTAACGTCATTAGCTTGACACCACTATGCTCAAAGGTCAAGCAACTCAATGATTGTGGTAAGGCGTTCAACCTTACTACCAAAGTAATGCTTGAGGCGTTGCCCATTAACCACCCAACTTCTTTGTGGATTGTCAGCAGATGGATCCATCAACTCAATTGCACCATGAAGTTTGACCTTCTTAACTATGAAAGGCCCAAACCACTTGGATTTCAATTTCCTAGGGAAGAGCTTGAGGCAAGAGTTGAACAATAACACCTGTTGGCCTGGATGAAAGACCTTCTTCACCAACTTCCTATCATGATAGAACTTAACTTTTTCTTTGTAATTCTTTGAAGAATCATAAGCATGCAAACGGATCTCTTCAAGCACTAGAAGTTGTCTTCTCCTCTTATCAACAGTCTCAAAGGGATTAAAATTCAAGAACTTTAAAGCCCAATAAGCCTGATGCTCCATCTCCACTAGCAAATGACACGCTTTCCCATAAACTAACTGGAACGGAGATAGCCCTGTAGCTAGGGATGGCAGAAAAATCTGCGCCCGCGGATATTCGCGGATAAAATCCGTGATGGATAGTTGATACCCGCGGATATTTACTACCCGCAACCCGCGGGTAGCGGATATTTTAATACCCGCTTATAAACGAGTAGAATACGGGTATTATACTATCCGTAACCGCGGATACCCGATACACACAAAAAATAAAAATAAAAATTTAATTTATATTTTATTAAGTTAAATTTAATTAAAATTAACATTAATTTATATTTTACAAGATTAAATTTAATTAAAATTGAATTTAAATTTATATTTAATTTAATTTATATTATATTTTATATATTTTTTGTAATTCTATTTAAATTATTTTAATAATTTATTAAAATATATTTTTTTTAAATATTTGCGGGTATCCGTGGATATCCACGGGTTTTAAAATACCCGCGAATATTTTTTAAGCGGGTATCCGTGCGGGTAGAGGGTCGGGTAGCGGGTGGATTTTTTTTTGTCGGGTCGGGTTGCAGGTAGGCACTATCCATGTCTGACCCGACCTGTTGTCATCCCTACCTGTAGCCGTCTTCAATGCAGTCGTGTATTCCCAAAGAGCATCATCTAGCTTCTAAGACCAATCCTTACTTGATGAAGCAACTGTCTTTTCAAGAATCTTCTTTATCTCCCAATTAGAAACTTCAGCTTGTCCATTTGTTTGTGGATGATAAGGTGAAGCCACCTTGCCTCACTCCATAATGCTTGAGCACTTTTGCAAGCTGAGCATTACAAAAATGAGATCCTCCATCACTAATAAGAACTCTAGGAACTCCAAAACGAGAAAAGATTTGTCTTTTCAGGAATTTAATGACAGTATTAGTATCATTCTTAAGACAGGCAACTGCTTCCACCCATTTACTCACATAATCCACCGCCACCAAAATATACTCATTGTTAAAAGAAAGGGAAAAAGGACCAACAAAGTCTATACCCCAACAATTAAAAACTTCAACCTCCAGAACAACCTGTAATGGCATTTCATGTCTTCTTGAGATGGTCCCAGTTCTATGACACTTATCACAGTTTCTAGCATGATTGTGAGCATCCTTAAACAAGGTAGGCCAATAAAATCCAGACTAAAGAACTTTTGCAGATGTTCTTTCTCCATTAAAGTGCCCCCCATAAGGTGCATTATGACAATGCCAAAGAATTTTTGCTGCTTCTTCATTAGTAACACAACGCCTCAAGAGGTTGTCAGCTCCAATGTTGAACAAAAAGGGATCATCCCAGATAAATTGTTTTGCATCATGCAAAAACTTCTTCTTCTATTGCCATTTAAAATCTTCTGGGATTACTCATGCAGCTTTAAAATTAGCCATGTCAGCAAACCATGGCCTCTGCTGAATATGCAAGAGTGTTTCATTTGAAAAGGATTCCTGGATCTCTTTTTCCTTGCTTGAAACTTCATCATTGATGAGCCGGGATAAATGATCAGCAATTAAGTTCTCACTGCCTTTCTTGTCCCGGATTTCCACATCGAACTCTTGCAACAAAAGTACCCATCTAATTAAGTGCGATTTAGAATCAGGCTTGGTTAACAAATACTTGATGGCCACATGATCTGTGTATATGATTACCTTAGACCCAATGAGATAAGGCCTAAATTTCTCCAAGCCGTACACTATGACAAGGAATTCCTTTTCTGTGGTGGCATAGTTCAATTGGGTCCCATTCAAAACTTTGCTTGCATAGAAAATGGTGTGGAAAATCTTCTCTCTTCTTTGGCCAGGGACAAAACCTATGGCATAATCACTAGCATCACACATCAACTCAAAATCTTGATTCCAATTTGTAGCTACAATCACCGAAGCAGAGATCAACCTAGACTTCAAGAATTCAAAAGCTTTAAGACATTCATCATTCATCTCAAAAGTGTGTCTTTGACAAAGAGATTACTTAAGGGCTTAGCAATCTTGGAGAAGTCTTTGATGAATCTTCTATAAAAACCAACATGCCCCAAAAAGCTTCTGATTCCTTTCACATTTGTTGGTGGTGGACGTTTTTCAATGACTTCCACTTTAGCTTTGTCAACCTAATTCCCTTGGAAGAGACCTTGTGACCTAGAACAATACCTTCAGTTACCATGAAGAGGCATTTTTCCCAGTTGAGGATAAGGTTTGTCTGAATCCATCTTTTGAGAACAATATCCAAGTTAGACAAGCACAATTGGAAAGAATCACCAAATACCGAAAAATCATCCATGAAGGCTTCAATGCATTTTTCTATCAAATCTGCAAAGATTGCCTGCATACATCTTTGAAATGTGGCTGAAGCATTGCATAATCCAAATGACATTTTTCTATAATAAAAAATATTGAATGGACAAGTAAACGCTGTCTTTTCCTGGTCTTTTGGGTCCACCACAATTTAGTTGTATCCTGAATAACCATCTAGAAAGCAATAGAAAGTTTGACCTGCTAATATCTCCAACATCTAATCCATGAAAGGAAGGGGAAAGTGATCCTTCCTTGTGGCCTTATTCAGCTTTCTGTAGTCAATACACATTCTCCAACTAGTAACTGTCATAGTAGGTATGTGCTCATTCTTTTCATTATATATAACTGTCATCCCACCTTTCTTTGGCACCACCTGCACTGGGCTTACCCATGCACTATCAGAAATGAGATATATAATACCAGCCTCCAGAAGCTTCAGAAATTCTTTTCTAACTTCCTCCTTCATCACAGGGTTCACTCTTCTCTGTGGTTGAGCAACTGGTTTAAAGTCATCTTCCATAAATATCTTGTGCATGCAATAAGTAGGGCTTATGCCTTTAAGATCAGAAATTGACCATCCAATGGCTCCTTTATTGGCTTTTAATACTGCAACCAACTTTTCTTCCTCCTTGGAGGATAGAGAATTGTTGATAATGACCGGTTTGTTTCCACCTTCCTCTAAGAAAACATACTTCAAGTGTGGTGGTAACATCTTCAACTCAAGTTTAGTTTCCTTGACTTTTCTTGGACATTGAAAGCTTCAATTTTCGCCTCATGAAAGGGAATTTCTTTTAGCATATCCAAGTCGGTCAATCATTCATCAATTAATTTCTCTTCCTTGTCATTCAGGGCTTCACAAGCATCAGTGAGAGTTTTCTTCAAAGGAGAAGAAACACGTACCAACTTCGCTTGAATCATACATACTTCATCAAGTGTATCAAAGTGAAAACAGGGCTTATCATCATTTGGGTGAGACATAACTTCAAACACATCGAAATTCACCTTTTCATCTCGTACTCTTACCTTTAGTTTTCCATTCTCCACATCAATTAAGACTCTAGCAGTCTTCATAAATGGTCTCCCAATAAGGAGAGGGACATCCACATCCTCCTCCATCTTCATGATGAACAAATTTATCCACTTTAACAAGCACTTCTTCAACCACCCCATGAGGGTATTTAAGGGATCTATTTGAACCATTACTCTGGTCCATCTAGGATCTGCCAAAGCTTCATGTATATTACTAGGAATAAAAATTGAAGATAATTGAGATACAAATGATGCATATGACTGGGATAACCTATGAGATGACACATATTTACTAATGGGATATTTAACTTTGGCTTGAAGGTCTGGTTCATATTTAGTTGGAGGTTGACCATGGTTCTAACGAGGTGAAAGATTATACTAAACAGTAGTAGAGTCAATGTTTGGTGTGTTGGTGGTCTCACGCAGACAAGAATCAATTTCATGATCGGTTTCATCTAAATTAATAGGATTAAAAGGTTTCATCTAAATCAAGGGTAGAACCAAGAGAAACAATTTCATGATTAGTTTCATCTACGTTAGTATTATCAGAGATAGGATTAAAAGGTACCTCTGAAGACTCAAGCCGAACTTGTGGAGAAGATTGAGCCAATTGGTTATGATGAGAAAACATTGTGTTATGTAGAAAAGAAGTGTCATATTTAATATTGGCTCACTTCCTGCAGAATGATCCTTACAAGATAATTTATCTTCACAATATAATTTTATATCTGAGATATCAAACATATTAACATCATGATTATGCACTTCACTCTCATTGCCTCCCTGAAGTGGAGAATCAACATAAAAAGATTCACGATCATTGAATGTCACATCCATAGAGATATAAAATTTCCTTGATGGTGGATGGTAAGCACGATAACCTTTTAAAATTGATCCATACCCAACAAAAACACATTTGATCGCTCGTTCTTCAAGTTTTGTATGTTGATGTGGGTGTAAGTAAGCATATATAACACATCCAAAAACATGAGGTGGTAAATAAACTATGGGAGGAAGGATATAATGATCAAACAACACATCAAAAGACTTTCGAAAGTTAAGCACACTAGAAGGGGTTCAATTAATTAAATAAACGATAGAGCTCACAACATCAACCCATAAATGAGATGGGACATTACCATCTATCAAAAGTGATCTTCTCACTTCTAATATATGTCTAAATTTTCTCTCAGCCACTCTATTTTGTTGTGGTGAATAAGAACATGTAGTTTGATGCAAGAGGCCTTTAGAGTTCATGAATTCTATTAATTTAGTCTTAAAATATTCTCCTTCATTGTCCGATCTAATGACCTTAATAGATGTTTTAAATTGGGTAACGATCATATAATAGAAGGAACAAACCACATCACACACATCACTTTTATGTTTAAGAAGAAACACCCAGGTTATCCTAGTACAATCATCAACAAAACTGATGAACCATTTTTTTCCATTATATGTAGATTGTGGGGTGATAACGGTTGAAAATACCGTTATCTGTGATTCAATTTTGATATTAAATCAACCCTTTTTGACTTATAAGCTTGCTTGAACTCGTGATTTTAGTATAGTTTTGTGAATAAGTGAGTAGAGGGTATACCTGATGATTTTATCACTAAATTCCCTTGATTTTGTAGGTTATTGGAATAATTTAAAAGAGAAGTTAAAGTACCAAGGAGTTGGAATGCAGAAAAAGAGAAAAAGACGTAGTGCAGAAAAGTCAAGCTGAAGCTGAGCGCCAAAAAGGGGCCATGAGCGCTAGTCAGCAGGGCTGAGCGCCAGATTTTTTTTGTGTCGTTGGGCGCCTGGGCGCCCCACTTAGGGCACTAAGCGCCAGCAACGTTGGCCCATGATCTAATTTTGATCTATTTAAGGACTTGCACGACCTAAGGTTGGTATCTCTTGATGGCTTGAGCACAGAAACACACTTTTCACCCTTGGAGGCAGATTTGGGGATGTGGAAGCTCTCCTCTTCAGTTTCTAGGGTTTTTTCTATCTCATCCATTCCATTATTCATCTAGTTTCACCATGATAATGGATAACTAAACCTTATTTCCAATTTATTTATGTTGCTTTCATTAATTTTTAGGGTTATTCTTCTTTGCTCTATGCTTGTTAAGTTTAACTCATTCATGACATGATCATTGGTTTTCGTGACATGGACACATACGGGGAAACCTAGATCTGGAGAGTTTTCTCTCAAAAGTAGTATTGCCTAGACATAGGGATATGAGTTTTGGTTATCTTAGGCTTCTAATCGTAGTGTAGAATTAATTACTAGTGATACAAGACATAGTGATCTAGTAATTAAGGATAGGCTTTCTTTGCTGAGACATCGGGTTTTAAGTAATTTAGAAAGTGATATTAAAAATTAAATGAAGAAGATGAATTCTTATATGCATGAGAGTAAACTAGGTGAAATCTAAACCCCAACAACATACTCATCTCATATTTTCAACTTAATCTATTCATTCTAGTGTTTAGCCTCAATTGATCAATTTGCATTCATATTTACTTTCTTGTTTTGCATTCAAAATCCTACAATTGTTCTTCAAAGTCTTAATTAGTTAAGTAATTACATGATTGTCTAGTGTCGTGAGTCTTCTAGGATATGATACTTAGTCTTACCATTTTATATTACTTGTTACGATTCGGTACACTTGCCGACATCTTAACAAGTTTTTGGCGCCGTTGCGGGGGACTCATGGTTTAAACTCTACTTTTGTGTGATTCTTAACCAATTAGACTTTATCTTTAATTTTATATTTTTATCTTTTTATCTTTAATTTTTATCTTTTTATCTTTAAATTTTGTTTTATCTTTTTTTTTTGGGCTAATTGGGTGCTCTAGTGTAGTGTTCTTTAGTGTCTGTAGGATGAAATTCGAAAATCTGTATTAGGAGCACAAGATCATCAGAATCTTTCTTTTTAGGTCTGGAAGTAGAGAAGACTGCCAATAGTAGATGAAGAAGGAAGATAATGAAGAGAAACTAGTTCATCAAGACTTTGTCCATTGTTGATGGATTGGCAAGTGTACCAAATCGCACAAGTAATATAAAATGGTAAGACCAAGTATCGTATCCCAAAAGACTCTCGGCACTAGACAGTCGTGTGATAACTCGATTAATTAAGACTTAGAGAAATAAAGATCATTGGTTTCAGATACAAAGACAAAAAATTAAATACAAATACAGTTTGATCAATGGTAGAATAACACAGTGATGAATGGATGTTGTTTGTAATATGGGATGAGTTAAGGAACCTAAAAATTAAGGAACCTTCCGACACTTATGCAATTCATACAATCATGCTATGAATGAGTTAAGCAAAGCATGTAATAAGCACAGATGAATTACTCTAACAATTAATGAAAAAACATGTGTTATTAAGAATCAATTCAAATACATGAGAGTTCACAAGGTTACATCATCCCCCAACAACAATTAGAGTTTAGTTCACCATAGACATGGTGAGACTAGATGAATAATGGAAAAACATTAGATAGCAAAACCCTAAAAGTAGAGGATGGAAGCTTCCTCCTCCAAATCCGCCTTCAGAGAGTGGAAAAGTGTGGTGTTGTGATGCTCCAGCTAGAGATACAAAATCTAGGACGTCTGAGTCCTTTAAATAGAGCGAAGACAGAACAAAAACAAGCCCAAGCCCGTGTCGCCGGCGCTCAAGCGCCCCACTTAGGGCGCCCGGGCAGTGAGCGGTGGTCTTCCACGCTCAAGCCTCAGAGATGGCGCCCAAGCTTCGTGCCCTTGGTGCTCAAGCGCCCCCAAAAAGGGCGCCTGGGTAGTGAGCGACTCTCTTCTGCGCTCAAGCCTCAGAGAAGACGCCCAAGCTTCAAGCTTCAGGTGCTCAAGTGCCCAAAAAGGGGCGCCCGGGCGGTGAGCGACTCTCTTTTGCGCTCAAGCCTCCAAAAAGGGCGCCCAAGCCTCGAGCATTCCTCTCTTCTGGTGTTTTTCCCGGCCTTTCTAAGCTCCACCTTCATGGCACTTCATCCTTACTTTCCATATTATCACAATTCCTGCCAAAACAAGGGAAATTAGTCTTAAAATCATCAAATTCAACCTCAATTCTCTTATTCACACAACTTAACAAAAAAACATGATTCCAAGCAAGTTTCTAAGCAGAAAAGGGTGCATTTGGTATCAAAAGTATATCACAAATAACTTTATTTTCAACCGTTATCATGCATGAAAATAATGAACCCTACCTTGGCAAACCATTAAAATTCAAGAACAAGTTATGGGTGATTAAAAATATTAAAGATAATGGAGTTATTGAGATTGAGGCTCCTTATTCAAGGATAAAGATGGTGACTAGGAAGCTGTTGAAGTTATGTTGGTGTGATGAAAAAGAGAAAAGCACCAATATAAAAAATATAGATTGTGCTTAATGGTGTCAGGGTCGGGATGTTAAACAAGCGCTTATTGGGAGGCAACCCAATTAATGACTTTTTCTTTTTAATTGATTATTTGTGTGGTTTGGATTTGATTTTGCTTTGCAGTAATGACAACATCTACTGATGGATGCTGGACAACATCTACTAAGGGATACTAGGAGGACTCAGATGATAACATCTACTGATGGATGCTAGGATGATTTAGATGAGAGCATCTACTGATGGATGCTGCTATGAAGAGGAGCATTTACTGATGGATGCTACTATATTAAGCATCTACTGATGGATGCTATGTGATTAAGCATCTACTGATAGATGCTACTGAAGGCATCTACTGATGGATGCCGATGAAGATAAGAAAGATCAACATCTACTGATGGATATTGATGAGAAGGATTCGCATCTACTGATGGATGCTGGAAGATTAAGAGGAAAGCATCTACTGATGGAGACTACTAAATTAGGATTTATTTTGCTTTATTTTTATGCTTATTTGAATTTTGTTTATTTTGTTGTTGTTTTATTGCTTATGTACTTGGTTTAATGAATTATGTTGCAATGGTTTGGTATGATGTGATAAATTGTTGTTTGTGATGAGTAATATTCTTGTGTTTGCTCTATTGTTCTATGAGGCATGTTGAGTTAATGATTGGTGAGGCTTTTTTAAGCATAGATAGTGGTTGCTCATAGTTGTGTTAAAAACTGATGCATGATTTCAATTGTGATTAATTTGCTAGGCAGAATGTTATTAAATTGTGGATTTTGATTGAACCTGTGAGAGTTTGGACTCTAGAGTTTTTGATTGATTGATTGAATGTTATTGCTTTGGAAACATGATTGATTTTGCCTAATTTTCTATGATTGAACCACTTGCTTGCTTGTTACACATGATCAAGGCCATGTTTTCTTCTCCCTTAGAGCCAATGCCAATAGGTGAACCAAACAAAGAACAATGTTTCTCTTTATCCTTTGAACCTTGAGCCTAAAGTTGAAAGTTGAAAAAACCTTTTTGAAATCCTTACCTTGAGTCAAGTAGAGTATGTTTATATGGTAATGGAGAATGATTCAAGTTTGGGGTTGTGAGAAACTGGAAAGAACTTTGTGAAATTCATTAAAGAGCATTGAGCAAAAGCAAAAAGCAAAAGAGAAGAAAAGAAAGAAAAGAAAAGGTTAAGCTCAACGTAAGTAAAGTTGGGAATAAGTTCAAGATTGGTTTCTCTCATAAAAGAAGAAAGAGAGTTGATTGTTAATGAGAATAAATGAATTGTGCACTCTCTTAACTCAAGGATTTTGTTATCTAGAAAAACCAATTTTATTCTTAGCCCGGCCTCAATACAAGCCACAAAAAGTCCTTGTGATGATTACTTGCTTGTGAGTGTGTTTGATATGTGGTTAAATGAAAGACAAAGTTGATTCATGTGACATTGTGATAGTAAAGTGTAAGAGTGTCACCTCACTATACACCTTTGAGTTTGAGTGAAACACTTTTGAGTGCTTGAGTGAAACATTTTTGAGTGCTTGAGTGAACCACTGTCTTTGGTAAGGAATAGTTCCATGCATATAGGGTAACATTCTTTATGCTTGGTGATCACTCATAAGGTTGTTGAATCTGTTGTGTATGTCTTGATTATGTGAGCATCATTGTTGAAGCTTGATTAGCTAAAGCATCATTATATCTCTTCCATTTCATTGTTCATCTAGTTTCTCCATGATAATGGAGAACTAAACCTTATTTGTTGTTGGGGAAGATGTAACCTCTAAACTCTCATGTATTTGAATTGATTCCAATTTATTTATGCTTCTTTCATTAATTGTTAGGGTTATTCTTCTTTACTCTATGCTTGCTATGTTTAACTCATTCATGACATGATCATTGGTTTCGTGATATGGGCACATACAGGGAAACCTAGATCTAGAGAATTTTCTCCCAAAAGCAGTATTGCTTAGACATAGGGATATGAGTTTTTGTTATCTTAAGCTTCTAATCGTAATGCAGAATTAATTACTAGTGATACAAGACATTGTGATCTAGTAATTAAGGATAGGCTTTCTTCGCCGAGACATCGGATTTTAAGTAATTTAGAAAGTGATATTAACAATTGAATGAAGAAGATGAATTCTTATATGCATGAGAGTAAACAAGGTGAAATCTAAACCCCAACAACATACTCATCTCATATTTTCAACTTCATCCATTCATTCTAGTGTTTAGCCTCAATTGATCAATTTGCATTCATATTTACTTTCTTGTTTTGCATTCAAAACCCTACAATTGTTCTTCAAAGCCTTAATTAGTTAAGTAATTACATGATTGTCTAGTGTCGTGAGTCTTCTGGGATACGATATTTGGTCTTACCATTTTATATTACTTGATACGATTTGGTACACTTGCCGACATCTTAACATGGGGTAGGGCCCCAAACATTTGTGTGCATTAATGTAAAAGGAAAATCCGTTTTTTATTGGTTGAAGGAAACACAACATGATGACTTTTTGCCTTAACACAAGTTTCACAAAGAAAATAAGAAATAGTGAATTTATGAAATAATGATGGAAATAAATTTTTAAATAACCAAAAGAGGGATGTCCTAACCGTCTATGCCATAACCAAGTTTCATTTTTGTTTTTAACTTGTATGTGATCATTTGCAAGACAAGCCAACACTCCTTCATGGGTTTGTTGTGAGACATTTTCAAGATAATACAGTCCTTCACTGTCTCTACCACTGACAATCTTCTCCTTGAAATGAATGTTCTGAAAAAAAACAATGGGTTGTGTTGAGATTGTTAATAGCGGGAGCACTGGTTTAGCTGAACCCACAATCTCAGTAATATCTGATTTTTTTATGATGACAACACATAATTAATAACACATGTATATTTTGTGTTACATGTTCTATGCTTACATGTTATAAGAGTATATGAGAACATGATGTTTGATATAACTGTTACAACGACTATATTTTTAAATATGTTGACCAAGCATTAAATGCTATTCGAATGCATTAATATTGAATTCAATTAAGTTCTTTGACTACTACTATCTGTTATAACTGAATTGGTGTATTTGATTGCATTAGTAGCAAAGTCGATTATGTTGCGTCTGATACGAATTCATCTATATATTGACACGAATTTGATTTCTGTAAGAGACTTTTGTGATTCTAACATTTTCATATTCTTTTACAAAAAAGTGCAAAGCTTACAGAAAGAGAAAAAGCTTCAAGAAACTAGTTTGATTGTGGTGATCAACTAGGTGTGATTTCTTGAAGAGCAAGATTGTTGAGTTTTCAAAGTCTGATCTATCTGCATATTTGGATGTCTACTACAAGATCAGGTTCTACAATCTGCTGAAGATTGGATTGAGTTCCTTGTTGTGATTACAGGAAGAAGGATGTGTTGCATTCTTGACATTGAGGGTGCCTCAAAGGGGTTGGACTGTAAGAGAGGAGATTCTTGCGGCTAGTCTGTTTGTATACTGCTTATATTTTGATTAGAGGGTTAGAGAGGTGTTTTATATTTTTGACGTGAGGTCTCTATAAAAACCTTGTTGTAAAAACCTTGATCATTATAGTATATTGGCTTCTTGTGGTTGGAAGGACACTGGATGTAGGCTTGGTCGAACCAGTATAAAAACTCAGCGTTTGATCTTTCTTATCCCTACTCTGTTACATTCAATCGATTATACTTTTTACGCATTCGATTAAATTTTTGTCGCATTGAAAATCTTTTAACTTGCGTTTCAAGAAAAGTATAAAGGCATCTCTTTTGGTGAAAAAGATTTTGAAAGTTTTAAATTTTATACTTCACCAATTCACCCCCCTCTTGGTGTGAGAAATTGAGTCATTCTATTTTAACAATTGGCACCAGAGCTGGTTTTCATAAAATATTTGAAAAACTAGTCGATTACGATTTTCATTCAATCGACTAATCTTGGAAAATGGCTTTCAATTCTCAAACCTTTGGTGAAAGTGCATCCACAAATAGACCACCACTATTTCTTGGAGAAAATTATGCTTTTTGGAAAATAAAGATGCAAATCTTTCTTGAATCCGTGGATAAAGGAGTTTGGGATGCAACTCTAAACGGTCCATATGAGCTTAGTCATGTTTTAAATGGAAAAGTTGTTTTGAAATATTTTTCAGAGTGGACTCAAGATGAGAACCGAAGAGCTCAATATGATGTTAAGGCTAGAAATGTTATTGCTTCTGCGCTAACCATGGATGAATTTTTCCAGATATCACAATGCAAGACTGCCAAGGAAATGTGGGAGGTTCTTGAGGTCACGCATGAAGGAACGAATGAAGTGAAAAGGGCCAGAAAGAACTCTCTTATACAAGAGTATGAGTTGTTCAGAATGAAAGCTGATGAGACTATCTATGAAGTACAGAAGAGATTCACACACATAGTCAATCACCTCATGGCTCTCGGGAAAGTGTTTGTTAAAGAAGAAATCAACATAAAGATCCTGAAAAAGCCTTAATAGAAGTTGGCAACCGAAAGTCACTACAATATCTGAATCAAGAGACTTGACCAACATGAACATGGCTACGTTATTTGGAAAACTCAGAGAACATGAATTGGAGCTTGGAAGGCTAAAGGAGGAAGATGAAATTGAAGAGAAGAAATCAATTGCTCTAAAGGCCACAAGCACGAAAGCTAAAAAGAACCTTGAACCTGAAACTGAATCAGATGCAGATGTACTAAAAAAGGAAATGATGAATATGATGGTGAGAAAATTTAACAGATTCATGAAGAATAAAAATTTTGCAACTAACAATGCAGGTTTTTCAAGAGGAGGAAAGAAGAGCTCAAGAAGCAACGTTGTATAGTGCTATGAATGTGGAAAGGATGGTCATATCAAGCCTGACTGTTCAGACTTGAAGAACAAGCAGAAAGAATTCACCAAGTATCCTCAGGACAAGAGCAGGAAGCAAAGATAAGCTTACATTTCTTGGGAAAACAGTGATGAAGACTCTTCAAGTGATGATTACAGTGCTGAAGAGGAGTCAAATTTGTGCTTCATGGCAGGCTCTGCACAATCTGATGATGACAGTGATCGTGAATTTGAAAATGAACCAATAAAGGTCAAGTACCACATATTATTGGATGCATTCCAGGAGATACATGCAGAAGCCATGCGACTTTACTATAAGGTGAATTGATTATCCTTTGAGAGAAGAGACTATGAATACAGAATTGATAATCTAGTATAGGATAATGAAAAGCTTGGCAAAGATCTTGAAGAAGCTTTGAAATCTGCAAAGACAGTCAAGACCGAAATATAAGTTATTGAGAAAGAATGTGGTAACTATCCTGTACACATTGAGAAAATTGATTACTTCACCAACACATTAGCCAAATTTACTCAAGGCAAAGAAAATCTTGATGTTGTGTTAAGATCATCTGGAATAACTATCTACAGACAAGGTATTGGTTATAAGGCTAAAAGTAATAGGATAAACTCAAAGAAATTTATTGATCTGAGTAAACCTACTACTAATGCATGCTTTTACTGCAACACAATTGGTCATAATGTTAGAAACTGCTATTTTAGAAATGTTGGTGTTCCAAAGGGAAAGTACAAATGGGTTCCCAAGGAACAGCCTCCTGCCACTAACAAGACAGGACCCAACTACAAATGGGTACCAGCATCAAAACCTTTTAAATGTTGTGTAGGAAAGAAGCAGTAGTTGTTGTAGCAGTATTCAACTTAAGGATGAACTACCATGATAATATAAAAAATTCTTGACTCACTGATTGTGGTAACTGTAACAAAACTCTTTCATGCATCATAAGCATTTGTATGATTGATTGTAAAATGCATGTTTACTATGAACTTATCTGTGTGGATGAATTGTGTGAAATTATGGTTATGCGACTTTTAATTGATTGTATTAAGTGTTGAGTCAAATATTTTGCGGGTATGTGTTTGTCTGTTTGTGGTAACACTATGTTATCGCATTAAGTCGACTTTCTTTTTAATGAAACCGATTTATAATCTTTGTTTTGTGTGTTTTGTATTTTGAAAAATTTAACATCTGGTTAAATCGATAAAGTTGAATTTTGGAGCGAAAATGAATTCTTAATGTTCCCTCCAAATTTAATTTTGTTTAGATTTAAACCCTAAAACACAGAAGTGTGTCATTAATCTTCTCAGCAAACATTTGAATCCTTCCTTTCTGATATTCTACAATCAATATCTTTCTCTAAACATAAATGACGTCTAGTTCATCTCCAAGGAAAAGAGTAAAGACCTTGGGCACTAAAAACTTGAGGCGACCATCATAGCTGGAAGGATGGATTAGCGATGATGAAGCTCAATCCAAGTTTGTTGATTGTTGGAAAATGAGGAAATTAACTACACATAAATTCCTGAAACTTAGCTTCCTCAGGAATGAAGGTCTCCAATTTCAAGGCTGGCTAAAACGCTAAGGGCTGAAGAAATTTGTTGAGATGGCTGATCCTTTGTATCCAGAATTAGTAAAGGTGTTCTATTGCAATCTAAAGATAAGTGAAGGGACGATATGCTCAAGAGTTAAAGGAGTAGACATCAAACTTACAAATGAATTATGGAGTGATATAGCAGGTTTCAAAATAGAAGAAAGGTGTCATCTGGGTATGGATGGCTTTCATAAATTCTCTATATATCAGGATAGTTTGAGAGACCCTAAAGATGTCCGTGATTACTCTCATTACAAGACTGGAGGAATGAAGAAGGATGATCGACTAGTTGTTTTTGTTATCTTTGGGATATTAATGCCTAGAGGAAGTAACCATGCATAGGCCACAACCAAAGACTTGTACTTGCTGAAGGCTTTCAAAGAAAATATCCAGGTAATTTGGCCTGCAGCTATTTCGGACATGTTAAAAGAATCAACAATGCTGCCTTATTGTGTTTTCATTTCCAAGATTCTCATTCATTTTGGAGTTGACTGTGTTGATGAATTAAGTGAAACATACAACAGAAACAACTTGTTTAACAAGTCTACTCTACATAAAATAGACATGCAGCATACTCCAGAGGGCTGGGTGTTCAAGAATGAGGCTGCTAAAGAAGCAGAAGAATCCCCTTCAATTCCATACAGGGCTAAGTTAGAGTTTGAAAGGACTCTACTAAGAGAAATGAAATCTCTTAAGATCATGTGTCAGCAGACCATAAATAACATTGCTGAAATAAAAGAACATCTGAAGTTGAAAAATCAAGATGAAAAGGGTGCAACTAAAGGAGAATCAGGTGAGGAAGGCAGTACACCTGAAGAAAACGATACAGAAGAGTTACAGGAAGAGGAAATTGTGGAAGAAGATGTCGCTAAAGAAAGTAACAGTGGCATGCTTCTCAAGACATATCTGAAGAAAAATAAGAAAAAGATCTAAAATTAATGAATCTGTAGTTACAGTCTAAAGCTTTATGTTTTTCTGTTTTGATTTATGTAGTTGGCATTATATGTCATTGTCCTTTGTTTTTTTTTATCTGATTGTATTTCAAATTTAATATCAATGAAATTAGAATTTATGGTTAAATAAATTTGTGATTGCATAAATATGATAACCTAAAATCGATTACACTGTGCTTGTATGCGAATGAATTATTGATTACTGTTACTTTCATACATTTGCATACTCACACATTAATTCATGTATAACATTGATTCTAAAATGCTTGATCTAGAAAGACTTTGAAAGGTTTTGCAGGAATCAATTATCCAATCACTACGCCTAGTAACAACAAAAAGATTAAAAGCAGAGTTAGATATACCTGACTTGGTCAAAAATCCGACAGCAGTAGAAATATGACTCTTAGAAGCAGCGGAAGTCCTAGAACCATGTTTCTCTGATTTTTATCAGAAGAAGCCATTAGAAATATTCAATGAAATAAAGAAGCATCAATTTCTATATTGTAGAGGGTGTCCATGTTTGGCTCTGATACCATATAAAAAGGTTTAAAGAATAATTCTGATGTATTATTTCAAAGCGTAGGGTAACATATATATACATACAAGGGTCCTATAATCCCTCATCTATTAAAGGAATGTCAACTGCACAAATCTTCACAAAATATAATAATGCCTAAATTATAGCCAACACAATATTTGATTACCTAATATTTACTAATAGAATATTTGACATATTTTAACAATAGGTAGTTCAATAACGACAAACACAAATCTCGCTAGTATAGATTTAACAATGACTTTGATACAATGTTAAGAAGTGGACTTTAAGCTTAACTCAACCTCACAAAGCTTGTAAGATAAGGTTTGCACCAACTTATATAATATAAATTGGCCTTATCCTGAGTTGATACGAGACTTCCAACACAATCGACGCAAAATGCATATAGCAACGCTCCCTACATCGATGACGATGTTGTCGGTTCACCATTTCTCTTGAACATGTTTAAAGGAGCTTCTACTGGAAATAAAGCCTTAAACGAAGGAGTGGTGATGGACTACAAGCCTTACGTCGTTTACTAAACAACACTCAGAGACTAATTGGGCACGTATTTTATCGAACCAATTCAGTTCATGCACAACAACAAAAGTTCTTCCACTAACCCAAAACTTTTCTCCTTTTCCTCTGCTTTTACATTTGTAATCATCCCTTAACCCAAAAGAAGTGGGGAATTTTGGGTCGGAGCTTCAAAATAAACTGATAGGCCAGAACCATTTCCCTGTACAACTCTTATCTCGCTCTTGTTGGGAATCCAAGTGTGAGTCTAAGTCCCACATTGAATAGAAATGAGAAAGTAGAGCAGTATATAAAGGTGAAAGACCCATTAACCCATTGCCTTAAGGTTTTTGGTAAAGAGTGGTGTCGATTCCTTATATAGTTGGCTAAGATGTTATTGATGTTTGTGTAACCCACAGGGAACCTCCTCCTTGATAAACCCAACATTGGTATCAGAGTCGTTGGTTTGTCTTGGTGACCGGCTCAGACGAGTATAATGATCCCTATACCGAAAATCTTCCTGGCAAAGGGTATTCAGGTAAGCGAGTTCCGTTAAGATGAACGACGGTTGAAAATGGTTACTCGTGGTTGTGGTTGGTTGGAATGCTTTCACTGGTGGGGGAGTGTACCTATGTGGAAGGGACTCACCCTTGAGGGAGAGATTGTTGGGACTCCAAGTGTGAGTCTAAGTCCTACATTGGATAGAAATGAGAAAGTAGAGCAGTATATAAAGCTGAAAGACTCATTAACCCATTGCCTTAAGGTTTTGGGTAAAGAGTGGTGTCGATCCTTTATATGGTTGGCTCAGATGTTATTGGTGTTTGTGTAACCCACAGGGAACCTCCTCCTCGATAGACCCAACAACTCTCCCCTTTTATTGATTTTAACACTCCACAATTTCTTTGGTGTGCCTTTTCAGAAAGATGAAGAACACTGAAGTAATCAAAGCTTAAGATGCATGCGTCATAAGGATGATGGTGACGGTGAAGATGGATATGAAAAGAAAGAATATTGTGTCGAAATGGTGAGCTTCATAAGTTAAAGAAAAAATAGTTTTTATTAAATAAAATAAAATTAAACACTTTGTTGTCATTAGTATTGATGCTAATATTGACATGTAAGCAATGCAAATATTTATGTAAAATATCGATTGTCATGATAAAAAAATTTGACGTCATTAAAAATGAGAGATTAAATTTATTATTTTATAAAATATAAAATTAAAAACAAAAATCAAAGTTTAAACAATCAATTATAATTTTACATGAAATAGAATATAAAATAAAAGGAACTTCATGAGTTTATTTTTTCCTTTCCATTCATTATGTTGGTCCTTTACAACACAATACAAATAGCGTAAATAGGATATTTGTCAATTATTCTAACTTAAAATGTGCCTTAGAGATAGTTCTTGATCATCAAATCTTCTAACCATGTGAGTTAGTTGATCTTTCTAGTGAATTTGAGAGGTATGAAATCAGATAAATCTCTTCCTAAAAACCATAAAAAGGACACATTGGATTTTTTACCTATGACAAAGTGTTTCTCTTTCTCATATTTATTATATTTATTATATTTATTGATAATTTATGCTTAAAGAATATCCATAGATAGTGCAAAGCTTTTGGATGTAACTTTATATTATAAAAAAAACGTATCACACTTCTTTTAAGCAGCGTATCACACCAACTCCATCTTTCCTTATATTTTATTTTTAAATATATGAAACCTGCTTATTCTCTCTATTTGTTGATATTATCTTATGGACATTAACGCTTTATTTGATTCAAAATGATACAAAATTAAAATTAATTCTCATAAAAATAATAATATTAAAAAGAAGTCATAGGTAATAATTCTATGATAATATTTTATTAATATAGACAATATCATAAAAATATAATGGGCTATAATATTACTATTATTGATTGTATCATTAATTTTTATTACTATTTATATTCTTTTATTATAATAAAATACAAAGTTAAATAATATTTCTAAAATAAGTAAAAAATGAATATATTTAATTCATGTCAGTAAATTCAAATAATTTTGCTGTTCTTTTTTTTTTTTATTTTTGTACTCCTCGATTTTCATCCTTTAATTAAAATAAAATATAAAACTGTTTTAGTTACCTTTACATTTATAATTACTTATTTATTCTCGTCTTCTTATAAATTTATATCCAGACATCAAGTTTATTATTTGTCATATAATAAAAATGAAATAAAATATAGGTAATAATATATTTTTATTCAATTTTAAAAAATGATATAAAAGAGAGAACTTTGTTTTAAAATAAACATTAATTATATTTTTAATATTCATTGTATTTGGTTTTAGGAGAAATATAATATATATATATATATATATATATATATATATATATATTTATATAACATTATTTGTTTTTCATGTAATTAGTGAAACTTTTTGTATTGTATGATTATTTGGTTAACCATTTAAATAATTAACTATAATTTAAGTGATTAATTAATGAGTTTAACCAGAGTATCAAATAGGTCAATTAGTCATTTATACTAGTTCGAATCAACATACTACACTTTAGAGATTCCGTACATAAGTTGATTAATCATGTATTAATTTAGATAATTCAAAATTTATATCTATATCAACTAGTCATGTATTAACCTAGATAGTCACGCGCTAGTGAATATGATAATGAATTTGTCAGTCACCAAAAATATTTATCTGTCATAAACTAGATGAATATATTAATATTAAAACTGACAAATTTAAAAGTAAAATATAATTATTCTCAATGTACATAAGTTAAATTAATGAAAAGTTTACCATAAAATTTATAAATAAAAATTTAAAATAAAAAGTTAGATTTGTGCATTTATTATTATGTTATCCGCTGAATTTTGATATAAAAATATCTTCTACCAACTATTTGGACGTACAAAAGTTTACTTTCTAAATAATATTTGAATTTTAGATGAAACCACAAAACTCGTACCGTTAACTTCGATTCCACCCGAAACACATGTGATGTTTTACTTCCAAAAGTATTAGTCCTCTTATTTGATAGACCAAGACAACATAAATGGAAATATCTTTCGCGTCATGAATAATTTAATAAGAAAGAAAAGTAAAATTAAAATCAAGGTCAAAGAAAATGTAACTTTCCTGTGATTTTTAATTTTATATACGTTTTCTTTATATTTTCATACAATTGAGTCTACATCTAAAATAATTATTAAGTTATTACGAAAGGTAACTTTATTTTATTAGTTCAAAAATTGAAAATTGAAAATTGAATTACAATTGTTAATTTTTGTTAATTTTTGAAAATGTGAGAACTATGCTAAGACATAATTCGAATTACAACTCATTTAATATATATATATATATATATATAATTTTAGATAATTCTTTTTATATAGAAATTTAATTGCATAAATAATATCAATTTAATTATTATTTATCTTTCTTAGAAAATATATTACAGTATCATTTGTTTTTCCTGATATATACTTTCGTTTCTTTAATTAAATTATAGTATTACATTAAAAATAATTATGTAAAATTAAAAATATTTTTATAAGAAGAATAATTTATATTTTGATGTATATAAATAAATATATTTTTTCTGCATAATGTGTGAGTTTTGTCTTTGTTTTTGTGGTGGATTTCAACGATATAGTTTGTTAGAGGATTGGGGTTATGGGGGTTTAGAGAGAGTGAAGCATCTTCAATCCAAAGCTTCTTCAATGACAAAAGAAGCAAACCATAGCAGCAGTGACATGAAAGGTCTTCCCAAAGTGCTGGTTCTGGGTCCTCCTCTTTGCTTCTCATCACTTCAACCTCTCTACTCTCACAAATTCCATTTTCTCAATTCTCACCTAACAGATCTCTCGCTTCAACATTTCCTTCAACTCCACCACCCTCCCTCTATTACCGCTATTCTCTGCGACGCCGCCGGCTACTCCGTAACCGCTGAAGTCCTCCACCTCCTCCCATCGCTCCGCCTCCTCGTCACCATCAGCGCCGGAACAAATCACATCGACCTCCGTGAGTGTCGCCGCCGCGGAATCGAGGTCGCCGGCGCCGGAGCTATTTTCTCGGAGGATGTGGCAGATATGGCCGTAGGTCTGCTCATTGACGGAATGAGGAAAATCTCTGCGGCAGATCGGTGGTTAAGGACGCAGAATGGCCACAATGCGCCCTGGCATTTATTCCCATTAGGGTCCAAGGTTTGCATTGTTATATATATATATATATATATATATATATATATATATTTTGAGTGTG
>NW_025910031.1:0-62436 GCF_018835915.1 Vigna umbellata
TGCACTCTTTCTTGTCTTTTCTAATGTCCTCTCTCTCATTCTTCACTTCTTTCACCAAATTCACCTCAAAACCTGCACAAAAACACTCAAATCAAGCATAAACCTGTCCAGCTCTCTTATTTCTGAAAATATAAACAAAATGCATGATTTCAAGCTAGTTTCTAAGTCTAAAGGTTGCTTTTAGTATCACTTTTAAGCATGAAAATAACAGTTTTTCAACTGTTATCAACAAGCCATGATTGATGAAATGCAGGCACTTGAACACAATGGCACTTGGGACCTTGTTCCTCTTTCTCTTGGTAAGAAGCCTGTTGGTTGTAGATGGGTCTATGCTATTAAGGTTGGTCCTACTGGTGCAATCGATCGTCTCAAAGCTCGTCTGGTAGCTAAGGGATATACTCAAGTCTATGGCCTCGACTATTGTGATACCTTTTCTCCTGTGGCTAAAACTAGTATTGTTCGTATTTTGCTTGCTATGGTTGCCATTCTTCATTGGCCCCTTTACCAGTTGGACATTAAAAATGTCTTTCTTCATGGTGATCTAGAAGAAGAGATATACATGGAGCAACCTCCTGGGTTTGTTGCTTAGGGGGAGTCTTGGTTAGTTTTTAAATTACATCGTTCCCTTTATGGTTTGAAGCAATCACCTCGAGCTTGTTTTGTTAAATTTAGTCTGGTTGTGCAAAATTTTGGATTGAAACGATGTGAGGCGGATCATTCAGTATTTTATAGTTACTCTTCTCCTGATAAATTTGTTTATCTTATGGTCTATGTTGATGATATTTTCATTACAGGAAATGACGTCATTGGAATTGCTCAATTAAAGAATCATTTGGTCAACCACTTTCAAACCAAAGATCTGGGTCGGCTAAAATATTTCCTTGGTATTGAAGTGGCACAATCAAAGGAAGGTGTCATCATTTCACAAAGAAAATATGCTCTTGATATTTTGGAGGAAACAAGCCTGACAAATTGCAAGCCCATTGATAGTCCTATGGACTCAAATCAAAAGTTAATGAAAGACCAAGGTGAATTTTTCTCATACTCAGAGAGATATATAATGCTTGTTGGAAAACTTATCTATCTTACCATAACAAGACCTGATCTTTCTTATCTGGTGGGAGTTGTGAGTCAATTTATGCAAAATCCACATGTTGATCATTGGAATGTAGTGATTCGCATTCTCAGATATGTAAAAAGGAACCTAGGACAGGGATTGTTGTATGAGGACAAGGGAAGCACTTGTGTTGAGGGATATTGTGATGCAGATTGGGCTGGTTGTCCAATTGACAGAAGATCTACCTCAGGATATTGTGTTTTACTTGGAGGGAACCTTGTATCTTGGAAAAGTAAGAAACAAAGTGTTGTTGCTCGATCTAGTGCTGAAGCTGAGTATCGATCTATGGCTCTAGCTACATGTGAACTTGTGTGGATTAGACAACTCCTTCAAGAGTTGAAATTTTGTGAAAATGTGTCAACACCCAATTTCGTCCGGATTGACTCTAATAGGTTTATTTTATTTTTTTTTTGTCTTATTTTATTTTATTCTATTTTCTTTCATTTTTATTTTTAAGTTATGTTTCTATTTTACTTTTTTTATATTAGTTATTTCACTTTATTTGATTTAGTTTTTTTATCTTTTTTTTGCTTTAATTTTTATGTTAAACGTTAACAAAACAAAAAAAATCTAAAAAAAAAAGAGAAAAAAAAGAAAACACAATAGTCAACTAAGCCTTTTAGGAATAACAAACTTTGCTTCTCCCCATTCTTAGTCTACGCAAGCACGAATTGAGCTTTCTATCCTGCCACATGCATATCACAACATGCAATATAGAGGACTGTCCTTCTGCAGCAAAGGGCTTACGACAGCTGCAGCCATAGATCCAAGAGGAAAAGGATATCCGAATGGCTTATCCCAGTTGATTCAATTTAAACATGAAGAAGAAAAAAAGACAAAGGAAGATCTGAGGTCAGAGGATATGCCATGCCAGACCTCCCAGAAGAAGTGCGGCAGAAAAAGAGCTGGCTGGTTTTCAAAATGGTTTTGAACACAGTCAAAAGGGGGGCCGAATAGAGTGGAGAGAGGATCACCACCATCACTTAGAGAGTGAGAGACCTCAGACCAAAAGAGAAAAAGGGGAGAAGCAACGAGTGTTGTGTGAACCTAGCTGTCCACTCCACTTCACTTTCCATTGCCTGCAAGATCATTTTGGTTACTGAAAGAGAAGTTCGGCCGAGGAGAGCAAAGGGGATTAAAATCCAAGAGGAAAGGCATCTTGAAGCTGCGAAGGTAAGTCTTCATATACCTAACCTCTTTGGTCATGCTTCACGTATATATGCCTTCCTTAGATATACTTTCCTTATGCATGCTGACTGATGAGCGATTGATGTTGGATCAATGTATATATTTGTGTTTGCTTACCTTCCTCTGTTAATCAAAACTGCACCCAAAATGCAGTTTCAGTGCTTTCATCTATTTAACTAACAATAGAAGATTGATATACACTTCCCTGACATCAACACTGCATACCCCTTTGGCACCCAGAAAAACATGCAAATAAAAGCAAACTGGAATAACAAGCACAATGAACAGACTAAATCATAAATCCCATGCCATTAGGTCTGGAGCTTATCTCTCGAAACCACTGACTGTATCTTGCCATATCCTTTGCATTCAAACAAGGGTGCCAGATCAACTGCTGTCCCTGTAGACTCGACCTTTTACTTTTCTTTCTAACACCAGCACATAGAAACGCCCTCCTTATCATCAGTTCATCGTAGGTTTACTCTTCTTCAACCACCAAAAACAGAGACCCTCATACTCCTACTAGCCATCACGATTCATCCTTGATTTTTGCCAACGTACTCTTCAAACAACAAATGAACCTGGACCCCTTCTTCACCTAATTGCATCCATCACTCAACAGAATCCAACAATCCAACCAGGAAGGAACCAAAAACGAGAATACTGAGAGGCACGATGAAATTTGGTTGCTTCTGGTTAAGCTTTGGCCGCAACTGGCAGCGGCGGAGGTGCGATTAGCGACGACGATGTCTCACGGTGGCGGCGTTTTGTCCCATGCGTGAAAGGGAGAGAGCTCGCGCCGAATCGGAGGGTGAGGAGGGCCTTGACGTTGCAACCGGTGGCGTCCCGGCTCGTGGCTCATAGTGGTCGGGCTTGCCCAGGCGACGACCAGTGTCGTTCTCAGACCCAAGGGGGTTCTCCTCTATCGCACGGAAATGGGACAAGAGGAAAGATCTGACGTCGCGGCCAGTCGCGACCCTGGTGGCGCTTGGGATCGCCGGCGACGTCATGGACCAGGCGGAGGGCCTTTTCGCGGTGGCTGGTCTGGCAGGGGCAGCCGTATGCGCGCAGGGAAGACGACCCCTTTTTTCGGGTTTCCTGGCCGGGAGAAGAAAGGGCGGTGACGGTGTTGGTCGTCGGTGGTTTCGGGCGCGCCTGCTGTTGCCGGCGATGGCGAAACTGGTGGAAGGTGGAGGTGAGCACCTTTGGCTTTTCTTGCTCAGAGAGAAAGAGACCCTTGGTCTTAGTGGCGGTGAAATGGCGTGATGAGAAGAATGGGAGAAACCCCTAAGGGTCTCATGAGCTGAAGAATGTAAAGGCCTTTGGGCCTGTTTTCTTTTTTTGACCCAACTCTCTATAATAAACCAAAACAAAATATAAAAACGAATTTCTTCCTTGCGCACCCCCCGTTTCTCACCTGCGCACCCCTACGTCCATTCCCCGCCTTGGGCTCAGGCCCGTTCTGTTCCATAAAAAAAACAAAAAGACGAATTTTTTCTCTGCGCCCCCTTATTCTCACACCCCTCTCCGCCTGGGCTTTGGCCTAGTTCGTTTTTTTTGTTTAACCACCCCTGTTTCTTATTCAACACCTCTACACCCCTTTTCTTTTTATTTTATTTACTTATTATTTTACTTTTATTTTATTTTATCATTTTACTTTTTACTCTGTTTTCATTATTTATTTATTTATCCATTTATTTTATTTTTATTTTTATTTTTATTTTTATTTTTATTTTTATTTTTATTTTTATTTTTTTTCTTTTCTCTCTCTTTTGTTTCCATTTTAAATGCATTTTTATAAGAAATGATAAAAAATATATTTTAAAGGTTTAGGCACATGTGTGATCGCACGTATCGTCCTTGTGTTAGAACCTTTTCTTCTTCTCTTCTAAAAAATAAAAAAAAATGTTTTAAAGGTTTAAGCACATGTGTGATCGCACGCATCGTCCTTGTGCTAAAAACCTTTTTCTTCTTTCTCAAGTAAAATTATAAAAATATGTTTTAAAGGTTAAGCGCATGTGTGATCGCTCGCATCGTCCTTGTGCTTAAAACCTTTTCTTCTTTCTCAAATAAAATTATAAAAATATGTTTTAAAGGTTAAGCGCATGTGTGATCGCTCGCATTGTCCTTGTGCTAAAAACCTTTTCACCTTCTTTTTTACAAAAAAAAATGCCAAAAAATATAAAATCTTCAAAAACTAAAAACATCAACACTTTCAAGCAATCAAACAGTCTTTCAGCCAAAACTACGTGATCCTTGATTCTCCATCAAAAGTGGAGATACATAGGAGCAAGGCTAGTCCTTGTCAGGTTCACTTCCCAAAAATCCAAAATCATTTCAAAACAAATTTTCAAACAATTTCCAAACAAACTTCTCAAACAGTTTCAAAATTATTTTTTTATCCCTAATTTCTCATTTTGAATGAGAATACTTAGGAGCAAGGTCAATCCTTGTCGGGCCCAAAAAACTAAAAAATATATTTTGTTTATTTAGAGTTTTATTTTAGGGGATAATTAAACATTTTGAAAACCACATCATATTCGCGTATTTAGTTAAAGGTACTGCCTTAGGGCAGGCGTTGTAGGGTGTTAATACCTTCCCTACGCGTAACCGACTCCCGAACCAAGAATCTCATTTTCGCAGATCATGCCTTATCATTTTATGCTTTTTCCGTAGTTTTCCAGAATAAACTATGGTGGCGACTCCAAAATCTCTTTTCAAAAACCGTTTTCTTTTTGGATCGTCGTCCCATCGCGATTCCGGTTGCGACAAAATGAGCAGATGAAGTTGTACTGTGACAATCAAGCCGCCCTTCACATTGCCTCCAATCCAGTGTTTCATGAAAGAACAAAACACATAGAGATTGATTATCATTTTATCAGGGAGAAGTTATTGTCAAAGGATCTTGTTACTGAGTTTATCAACTCTAATGAACAACTCGCAAACATTCTGACCAAATCTCTAAGGGGGCCTATAATTCAATTTATATGTTCCAAGTTTGGTATATATGATCTATATGCTCCAGCTTGAGGAGGAGTGTTGAAGTATAATGTCATTATTTTATTATTAATACTTATGTTAGGGGCTTCCAGCGTTTTATCTTTCAGAACTAGTGTCTTCTATAAATACAGTAATAAAGTGTATCAGTTTTCTTTAATAAAAAATATAAGACTCTTCATCTTCTCTGAACTTCAAGTAAAATAATGGAGGAGAAATATAAAGTAGGAACTACCTTAAAAAAAATCTTAGTGTTAAGATTTTAATATTAGTTTAGAAAGTGACGCGAGAGTAAAATTTTTCCAAAGTGAACGAAAATAATATATATTATAAAGAATATCTTAAAATCTTATTCATGCAAACAATATAGTTAGGAATGAAAAAAGAAATTCTTATATCAAATGCCACTAAAAGAATAAATTTGTAATAATTATATAGGTAAGTATATAATTAATATATATATATATATATATATATATATATATATATTATATAAAAGGAAATGATGAGTTTGGGGAGTCATGACCTACCTCCACGAAGTAAGCAACATCCACCATCATCTCAGACTTAGATGTTCTTGATGTAATAAAGAAAATGGAAAAGAAAAAATGCGACGGGTTTTAAGTTATTTAATAAGAAAGAAAGTGAAAGAAAAGAACGATAAAGGTTTCGTTTTCTTATTTCATCGTGTAAAAGTAGAAACAAAGAAAAATTGTATATACAACGCATATATAAAACTTTAATATCTCAAATTTTGTTATTTTAACTTCACTGTATAATCCAAAATCTTAATTTTATTTTTTTAACTACACGAAGGTGGTAGGAGATGGCAGAAAAAGAAAATTGACTCTAAATAGATTATCACTAATTGAAAGTATCAAATAGACTTTATTTAAATATATGTTTACCAAAATGAGATATTATTATGTTATTTATTAACTATATTATTATTATATACTTGATATAAATATTATTTTAATGAAAATATAAGTCATTAATGTTGATCCCACAAATACAATTAGTATTCTTCAAGGAATACTCACTTTATAATTACTTGTACTCACAATATTAAAAAAGATCCTAAATAATCTTGTTGACATGAGCGTCAGAGAGTCTTTCACAGGTGAATCTCTCCACTCTAAGCAACAAAGATTTCCATTCCGTCCAACAAGAACTCTCAAGCCATTACTAGGATCTTGCCACTTGACCACAAATCCACGCTTTTGATCTCGATAAGATCATTTGGAGCCCACTATGGGGCCTCGGTAAAACTCTTCCCCAGTCTTACTTTCCCATGGTCACCACTCAGAGTCAAGCATAAGTTTTCCATGAGATGGAATCCAACCCAATGGCGATCGTGCAACATCAAATGCAAATGCTTATCCAACAAAACAATGAACAACCCAAACATTACGATGTCGAGCTCAAAGTCCTTCTCACCCAACGACAGGCACACCTCCGTGAGCTCCAAGAACTTCAACAAAAGCTTATTGTCTTGGAGAATTGAAAACCATCTCCTCTTCTTCTTTAAGATTTTTACCTTTTTCTATCTCAGACTTCAAAGCTAGAGTTTTTTCCTTTTCTTTCTCTTTATCATCGTTCAATCTCCCGAAATCCAGTTCATGTTCTCTCAACTTATCAAACAATGCAGCTATTGACATGATATTGAGATTTTGTGACTCACTGATGGCAGTCAACTTACCAAACAACCTTTGTGATTCACTATATGCGTGAAGCGCTTCTGAACATCTACAATAGTTTCTCCTTACTTCATGCAAAACATCTCATACTCTTGGATTAGAGTATTTCTTCTGGTTGGGAGTCCCACATATACTAGAGATAAAGCCAATTTATAATATATAAGTGGGTACAAACCTTACCTTACAAGCCGGTTTTGTGGGGATGAGTTAGGCTTCAAGCCCACTTTCTAATATGGTATCAAAGTCATGGTTGGAGCCTTTCCTAGCGAGATCTATGTGGCCATTGTGTTCCACCTACTATCGAGCCGTTATCGGACCATCCATTAATATCTACTCTCACGAGATGTCTATACCTCGGTGTGAAGGGGGTGTGTTGAAGTCCCACATCGACTAGAGATAAAGCCAATTTATAATATATAAGTGGATGCAAACCTCATCTTACAAGTCGGTTTGTGGGGATGAGTTAGGATTAAAGCCCACTTTCTAACATTATTAGTACCTTCATAGGAATAAAAGGACATTTGTGACAGTTTCCCAAATCTCACTATCAATAAATTCCATGAAAATTTGCATTCTCACTTTCCAAAAAGCATAGTTTTCTCCATTAAACAATGAAGCTCTATTGATAGAGGCACCCTTAGCAAAGGTTTGATGTTGCCCCGTCATTTTGAATTACTATCAAAGCAAGATCTAATACCAATTGTCAAAGCGGTGCAATGGAATGGTTAGCGTGTACAACAAACCAAGAGGGGGGTGAATTGGTTTCTTGTCGCAAATAATACCTTTAATAAATTTCTCGTAAAATATAAATTCCTTAATAACAATCTAAACAAATAAAAGAGTAAGGAAGAGAGAAAATTGCATAA
Organism: Vigna umbellata; assembly: GCF_018835915.1. Next base: position 7,869 of record NW_025910031.1, read on the forward strand.
GTAATTTTTATACTAGTTCGGATCACACAGATCCTACATCTAGTTGTTAATCTTAAATGAGAATTAACGCTTCACTATAAAAAATGAACAAATTGTTACAATCATAAAGAAAATAACACAATTTAAGGTTAGAACACCTTTCTTGTTACCCCAAGAGATGAAACTCACTTCTCCTGAAGTGCACAAGGAAGGAACACCTCCTCCGAATGTTTCATGAAGGATGAGCACCTACTTTGAATCTTCACAAAGGATGACAAACTTTAACTCAAGAACAACAACAACACTCAATCACAACTCCCACGAAAGTTCTTTCTCTATGCCAACACCAAGTTCTCAAAGCCAAAGCACAAGGGTTACACAAACCCTAGAACAGACATGTCACAACACACAACAAAACATATAAGCTTTTAAAAATTCAAGTATATCGCATTTTAGAATGAGAATCCTAATCTAACTTATAGAGAACTCACTCAAGGATACCTCCAAAAATCCATTGTCAATTATTTAACGTGTGATAATCGATTATCAACTTATGATAATCGATTATGCATTTAATGAATGCTCAACAGTCAAAAACTTACTTAAAAATTCTCATTACTGCTCGCGATAATCGATTATGGCAAGTCATAATCAATTATCCTGACTATAAAATGAGGTTTTCATATTCAAAACGAATTTTAAGGCAACCTAAGGCAAACAATACATAGAATCAAACATAAACCACATCCTATACATAAATATACTAAATTACAAAAGCTTTAACACAAGACAAGTCTTCATGAAGATCTTCTTACAATAAGAGTACTCGAGACTTGACTTTGAGACATCATCAAAAATTTCTTCCCTTTAGCTTTCAGCTTTATGGAATACTCTTGTTTATAACCTTGTTTTTTGATGTACGACATTTAGGTTTCAATATTATTATGATTCTTAATAAAGGATATTTTAATTTGAGAGTTTGAAAGTGTATCTTACTATTTTGCACATATTTCTAAGACGTCTCCTTCATGACTTATTTTTCTTTTAATACAAATTTTTAAGTATGTTATCTCTAAAGCTTTTATATAGACTTTTCTCATTGATCATGCGCTTTCTGTAATATTCTCATTTAAATAAAACTATGTATTAACATTTAAACATTTTGCGAAACTTTTTGTATAAGACCTTAGGTTTTCTTTTAACTTAAACAAGTGCTTTAGACAAGTAGACACTCCTCTTCTTGCAAAAACATTTATTTAGTATTTTCAATACTTAAATCGATAGAAAATCTAATTCTTTTAAACTATTTTTTATATATATATATATTATGATTATTTTTTAAATAATGTTATTTTCTTATTTGATTTGTTTAAAGTTTTAGAAAATGAAATTCAAAAGCAAAATAATATAATATTGAATAATTGATTTGATTTTGTATACGTGGTCCATTTGTACGCAAGCAACGCTATATCTACACGGATATACACGCTTAGGTAAGTCGTTTTCGTTACGCCACCTCATCCTCTTCTTGCATTATTTTTCATTTAATTATTACCTTTAGTTTGAATCAGATTTTTGTAGCATCATCTATCTTACTATCTTCACATAATTCTACCATGGCTGCAGTGGTCCCTTTCATATCCTTATATTCCCATTCACCCTTTTTCTCTCAATAATTAGGAGTTTCAAAAACAACCATATTAGTATATGAGATACATACTTTTTCTTTTACTTTTCTGAAAAATAGTGCAAGTTATTTATACTCCTCTATTATACCAAAGAGATAGAAATGGTGATTTTAAATTTTTAAAAAGGTATTTTAGAACGAAAAATGTTACAAGACAAATTCAAAATTCAAAAAGAAATATTAGATAGGAAAAAATATTTTTATTATATATTTAAAATATGTTTTCATCTGTGGTTTGACCTTACTTGATCTTTATTCAATAATTCGTTTCTCTCTTTTCAAAAACATTAAAGCTATTCCATTGACTGCAAAATTAAACGAGAGAGTAGTTAAATAAAAATATAAAAGAAATTGATGAAAGAATTTTTTTAATGAACAGTTAATTAAAAATATCTATAAATAAAATACAATAATAGTTGGCACGAATGTAATGGAATGGAATGGAATGTGATAGTAGTACGTATGTTTGGGTGTTATCACGTGCCGACCCACCTTTATAAAAGGAACTGAATGCAATTGCCTGAAATGCAGAAGAAAAATCTAGACACAAACTATTCCACTGTCTCTGCTCTCTGCGTTTTGCTTCATATTTTGTTTTGTGTGTGATAGTAAAGTCTTGAAGCTGGGTTCCTGTTTCTGAACTCAAGCTCAAGCAGGTGACAGTGGCGTGTGTTCTAATACTAGAAAAGCTTGCGGAATCTTGTTCCTTGTTTGCTTTGCAAGATATTCCACCTCTTACACAGACACCCTTTCGCCCCACGTTGCATCATCTTCAACTCTGCAACTTATTGTGAGCATTCCAATCAATCACACGTTGCTTTCTTGTCATGATATTCATTCTAGTTAGTTGTTGTTATTGTTAGTGTTTCTGGGTAAGGCTCACGGAAGATTGAATTTTGACCAAAACATAGGTAGGAGGTGATCAAAGAGATAAATTTTGATTTTGGTGATGATTAATTCGTTTCTTTTCCTATTTCTACTTGATTTTTTGTTTGATCTGTATCATTTTGAGTGAACACTGTTTGAATGATGAATGGGGGGCGGTTTATGTTATGGAACCAGAAAGCTAGAAGTGTTATTGATTTTTGTGTTTGTTGTTATGGATTGGATGGAAGAGAGTAGGACACAAGGTTTGCAAATAATAAGAAATTAATCATTAATCAGTTTTTAAAATTATTATGGAAACAAAAGCATGTCAGTTTTCTTGTAAATTATGTAAATGTACTTATTCAATGGAATTCTGGAATAATATGGAAAATCATACTGAAAAGAAATGACCTTCTGGCAGATAAAGTTTTGGTTCAAAATTGTTTTTGAATGAATCTAACCTAACATTGCATTAACCCTTTGCTCACACTGTAGGTAGACCTTTATCCGTTCAGTAGGAAGAGATGACAACATTGTCGGATATAGGGGTTGCTGCTGCCATAAACATTTCCAGTGCATTGCTTTTCTTTGTGGCATTTGCTATTTTGAGGCTTCAACCTTGGAACGATAGGGTGTACTTTCCAAAATGGTATTTGAAGGGTTTAAGAACAGATCCAGTTCAGGGAAGAGCGTTTGTAAGCAAGTTCATCAATTTAGACTGGAGAGCATATATTGGGTTTTTGAATTGGATGCCAGAAGCAATTAGAATGCCAGAACCTGAGCTTATTGACCATGCAGGATTGGACTCTGTTGTTTACTTGCGAATTTACTTGATAGGGTATGTATGCAGCATTGAGTCAATGCTACTTCAGGAAAGCATGATACGGTTATTCTGATCTGATTTTTTCTGTTTGTGTTGGCAGGCTTAAAATCTTTGTCCCCATAGCATTCTTGGCTTGGACTATTCTGGTTCCTGTTAATTGGACTAGTACTGGCCTTGAAGGAGCCCACATAAGAAACATAACTTCCAGTGACATTGATAAACTCTCTGTTTCAAATGTCCATAGTCGATCTGAAAGGTTTCAATTTCTCCATTCAGTGCTGTTGCAATTCTGCTACTCCATTTTCATGTTTTCTACCAAAGTCTTCAAATTTGAACTGTCCCCATGCCAAGTGTATACTTATGGTGTTTTAGATTTAGCATCTAATTAGGTGAAACCTTAAGCTTATCTTAATTGCTTTTCATCTTCTATAGTGCTTATGACATACCTAAATTATCAATTCTTCCCACCAGTCTTTCTTTCTAGTTCTCGGACAACATCACTTAATTCCCCAAAATCTATTTGAATATTAACATTACTCGTTCTACTTAATTGGCATCGTCTCCCTTGTTAACATTAGCATTGCAAAGTAAGTCACTAATGTGATGCATATTGATGTATACTAAAGTTCTGTGAACTTCTTCAGGTTTTGGGGACACATAGTACTGGCTTATGCCTTTACCTTTTGGACTTGCTATGTTTTGCTAAAGGAATATGGGAAGGTAGCATCAATGAGACTTGGTTTTCTTGCAGCAGAAAAGCGTCGTCCTGATCAATTTACGGTAAACTGAAATTTTCACCCTTCAATATTAAATGTAACTATTTTATATAGAACTATGTGGTTGCAGATTGAGGTTCACTCCTTTGTTTTTTTTACTATAATTTTGTCTGGCTTTGAGCATCTCTGAAAGGAAGTAATGGAATCTGATTTGAGCTTTTAGAGGTTGGAGTTTGTATTATACTTGTTCATTTTCAATGGTAGATTTCAGTTGTATATTTAACAGTTTTTGGGGTCTTTTACTACAACAGAGCAATGCAGTTCTTGTGCATCTTTATTACTAGTGATGAATTCAAGAAAATTGCAGCAGTGATTGAGTTGTCATGCACTAGCTACTCACATTTTTGCTTATAGAAATACTGTGTACTCAGGTGCTTGTTAGAAATATTCCATCAGACCCTGATGAATCTGTGAGTGAGCTTGTTGAGCACTTCTTTTTGGTCAATCATCCAGATCACTATCTAACTCACCAGGTTGGTTCCTACTGTTTACACCCACACTGCTCAAATGGTACTTGCATCTATTATCTCCCTGATTTTCGTATTATGCATTGTGTGGTTTCTAGTTTCTAAGTTTCTCCCCGTACTACAAGGTTTGGATATCTTGTGGCCAGAAGTCACCTTGTTACTGCACTTCACCGTGTTCATAGAATTCAAGTTTATAATTTGAATTGAAATTACATATACATTATTAACTACATGTTAAATGAAACTGGCATGCTTGATTTGAGAAAGTCATTCCTTGTTTTCACCAATAATTACATGCTTTCTACTCTGTTTCCAATTTTCAATTACATATTCTACCATTTCTTGCTCAAATTGCACAAATCTTTGACAACCGAAACCAAGTGTAAAAGAAAGTGTTACTGTTGAAATTATTGGCAAAAATAGAAACCAAAACTGATAATCCTTTCATAACCCAAAATATCCCCAATTTCCCCTTCCATTGTCCTATCTTTTGATACCCAATATACTGTTGCTCTTAACTTGCTGTTTAATTTTCAATTGTCTATTTAGTTTTCTTTAAATTGGTACAAATAGTATCAGCCAATTTATTATAACGTTTATGCAGGTTGTTTATGATGCCAACAAACTTGCTAAGTTGGTTAACAAGAAGAAGAAGTTGAAAAATTGGCTTGTATACTATCAAAATAAACTTGAAAGAACTTCAAAAAGACCCCAAATAAAGGTATTTAAATAGAAATTAATATTCAGTCAAAATTTTATCAGAACCATCCAGGTTTCACTTGAGCTTTCCCTCTTATTTCGTGCTTCCAGACTGGTTTCCTTGGCCTTTGGTGAAAGAAAGTGGATGCTATTGATCACCACATCAATGAAATTGATAAATTGTCAAAAGAAGTAAGTATCGCGTATATCTTCTTTTCTATCACAAAGTTTATCTCATTACACGTGCATAATGAAACCTTCCATGCCAATAATAGATAGACAAACTTTTAAGAAATTTACTTTTATATGAAAATCTACCCTTTTTCATGGATCCACAAATGCTAGTTGTTAATATAAGGGGGCAATTAGAACCGTTATCCTATCCCTCCCTCCCATCCACTTTTACTACCAAGCCAAATCTACTTTAATTTTGCTGAGCTCATTTTAGGCTAGAATTTCCTAAACATTCTGCTAGTTTCTTTACCTTATCGCATGCATCATAGTATTCTGCTATTTTGTGGCAGCCTTTCCTTATTCATCATTTACATCAAAATAGAGAATTTTCCAAATGCTGGCTAGAGTTTGTCCTATCAACTTTGGACTGCAACAAATGCTGAAGAAACTTCTTAATTCAATTTTACTTAGGGCCAATATCAACATAATAGGTCATTTGTAGATAGCTATATTGTGTTTTCATTGCTTTAGTCTCTTTAAGTTTTCTTGATGGTCAGAGGTGATTTTGCAGATTGTTGTAGAGAGGGAAAAGGTCACAAATGATCCCAATTCTATCATGCCTGCTGCATTTGTTTCATTTAAAACAAGATGGGGTGCTGCTGTTTGTGCACAAACTCAGCAAACTAGAGATCCTACACTTTGGCTGACTGAGTGGGCTCCAGAACCGCGAGATGTATATTGGCGAAACTTGCCAATTCCCTATGTTTCCCTCACTGTCAGAAGGTTAATCATAGCTGTGGCATTCTTTTTCCTCACTTTCTTCTTTATGATCCCCATTGCATTTGTTCAAACCCTTGCAAGTATTGAAGGAATCCAGAAAGCAGCACCGTGGCTGAAGCCACTTGTTACTATGTAAGTCTAATCTAATGGCTGGAAATCTCGAGATATGATTTCACTTGCATCACTGGTGATTACTTATTCAAACATATCTCATTTTACAGCCCTTTCATAAAGTCATTCATTCAAGGTTTTCTGCCCGGTATTGTGCTGAAGCTGTTCCTTATCTTCTTGCCAACAATATTGATGATCATGTCTAAATTTGAAGGCTTTGAATCTATATCATCTCTTGAAAGAAGATCAGCTTCTAGACACTATCTTTTCAATTTTGTGAATATATTCCTTGGGAACATACTTACCGGAACAGCATTTCAACAGCTGAGTTCTTTCCTTCACCAACCAGCGAACCAGTAAGTTATTCCATATAGGGAACTCGGTTTTTTATTCTCTGTAGTAATTTTACCTTGTAAATTGCATTACTATATTTCCTGTGTTGTGGGTGTGATCTACTGGTCTTGTGTTAGTACTCAATATATCACTTCTTATTACATGGAAATGGCTTTAATGCTAAATCCATGCCAACTATTAAAAAGTAATGGTTTCATAATCTATACTATGAAATATACCTTTTAATAAACAATATTTTAACATTCTTAATCACCCTCAGGTAGTTTGATTCCATGTATTGATCCAAGATATTTTCTTAAATTTAGACTGTGTCGATAAAATTAAGCACACTTGTTAATCTTTTGGCAGATATCCGGTAACAATTGGCACGGCTATTCCTTTAAAAGCAAGTTTCTTCATTACTTATATAATGGTTGACGGATGGGCTAGTATAGCTGCGGAGGTTTTGATGTTGAAACCGTTAATTTTTTATCACTTGAAGAATTTTTTCTTGGTGAAAACTGAAAAGGACAGGGAAGAGGCCATGGATCCTGGGAGTATCGGTTTCAACTCTGGAGAACCACGTATACAGTTGTACTTTTTGTTGGGTCTAGTATATGCTGCAGTCACTCCTGCTGTTCTTCCTTTCATTATAGTTTTCTTTGGCTTGGCCTATGTTGTCTTCCGTCATCAGGTACACAGATGTTAGATTTTTAATTACAAGCCAATGGTGATTGAATTTTATAAGCACGATTATGATTCGGGTTCCATCAACCATTGTTAAAAAATGCACACGGCACATTTAGAGCTTAGCACCATAATGGCTTATACACGTGTCCCTATTAGTATACTAGTATTTTTAAAAATATTGTGAGAAGTTCCTGGCATATAGTCATACCTAGAAAAATAATAGGAACAATTAATCGTTTAATAGGAACAATTAATCGTTTGAATAGGATTTTGAAGGGTGACTCTGATAGGTATTACAGTCCTACACAAATGATACTTGTGATTAAACTGTAAAACGTATTATAATATCACTGACTTTTCCTCTAGAGAAAGGACCCAAACAACATACAACTTTCTGGTTATTAGAGACAACCAGACTCTCCCACATTAACCTTTTACAAATTACAAACAAAGATAATAACGGCTAAACTGTCCATTCTAACTTTATAGAAGTCAGATGCAACTAACTACGGACAGTTAAAATTGTCTGTCATATAGTAACTAAATTACAGTTTTCCTTCTAGTGTAAACCTTCCTTGTGAACCTATCAATATCCCCTCCATGAAGTTTCACCTTGTCCTTAAGGGGAAAAGTAGGGAACTCCTTAGCAACAATAGTAGCATCCTCCCAGCTGTTTTCAATGGATGGAAGATTCTGCCATTGAATCAAAACTTCCAAGGCACTAGAAGAAGAAGTACGAACATCTAGCACTGATTCTGGCTGAACTTCTAACATAAGATCTTCAGTCAAAGCATAAGGAAGAAGTTGAACATTGGTTGAATAGTAGGCAACAATCCCTATGCGTTGGTCCACTTCATAAGGACCATAGAATCTGGGGCTAAGCTTCTCGTTAGGGCGTTTAGCCAAGGATTGCCATTTATAAGGTTGTAACTTGAGGTAAACCCAATCTCCAACCTGGAATTCCGCCGCATCCTGATGACGACGTTTGTTGACTTGTATGCAGTTCTAGTCTTGTGCTTTATACAGATTTGCTTTTAATTCGTGCAGAATGTCATCTCTTTCCTATTGCAATTGAATTCACACTATGGACCTTGGATGGAATGGTAGACCCTTTTAGCAATAAAAGAGGGTCACGGCCATAGAGAGCCTTAAAAGGAGACAGACGGATAGAAGCATTATAATTAGTATTTAACCAAAACTCAGCCCATGGTAACCATTTAGGCCATTTCCTAGGATGTGACTCTGTCATACAATGCAAATATGTCTCCAGACAACGATTCACCACTTCAGTTTGGCCATCTGATTTGAGTGTAGTGCCAGCCTTCTTGAATAATTCACGCCAAAACCTACTGATAAAAATGTTGTTTCGGTAAGATACAATAGTAGAGGGAAAACCATCAAGCTTTACAATATCTTTGATGAATAAATGGGCAACTTCTTCGGCTGTGAAAGGATGAGCCAAGGGTATAAAATGGGCATATTTGGTTAAGCGATCCCCCACTACCAAAATAGTATCCTCCCCTTAGACCTTAGGTAAGCCACTTATAAAATCCCTTGCACCTTAGGTAAGCCACTTTATAGAAGTCAGATGCAACTAACTACATACAGTTAGAACTGTCTGTCATATAGTAACTAAATTATAGTTTTCCTTCTAGTCTCTGAACCTATCAGACTCTTCTTGATCTTGAGGTAATTGGCTAACTTGTCCATAGGGAGAAAAGAGTTCCAAATGCCCTTGTGTCTGTAGGTCTCAATGATTATCTTATAACTTGTTGTGGGGCATTTCTAATTAGTGTTTTAGAACTAGTTAACTTGATCACCCAGAACATTTCTTTCAATAAGTCAGAATGTGTTCAACTTCAATCTTATCATAACTAAATATCTGCATCACTTTTTTCCGTTGTTCATATGTGGTAATGACCTGTACCTTGTACTTTTTTTCCGAATGCAGATCATTAACGTATACAATCAGGAGTATGAGAGTGGCGCAGCATTCTGGCCTGATGTCCATTTCCGTATCATTTTTGCACTGATAGTCTCACAGATAGTTCTGATGGGGCTTCTCACCACCAAGAAAGCTGCTTCATCGACTCCTTTTCTCATTGTTCTCCCAATACTAACCATATGGTTCCATAGGTACTGCAAAGGCCGTTTTGAATCTGCATTTGTCAAATTTCCCTTACAGGTATGTGGATTTGTCCTTTGGGCCTAGTAATTTCTTGAAGTGCTTGCACTAATATTTGATCGTAGAGTCCTGGTTTCTACTTCTGTCTGTTTGTTTGTTAGACATGATTGAAACAGGAAATATATTATTCCATCTGTTCTATAGGATGTCCTTTTGCCTCTTTCCGACCAATGGTGACATGGCATAGGTTAGATGAAATGTAGTGTGTCAGATTTCATGATAAAACAAATTATGTTGTCCCAACATCTCATTGTGAAGTCTCAATTACCTGTTACAATTTTTGGAGAGTGGCTTGTATATTTGTTGAACAACTTTGCTACCTGCCAATCTTTTTTAAGACAAATCTAATTAAGTGGACTTACATGACTGATCCTCAAACTATCACCACCTTAGTTTAATCTAAAACTAAAATTGGTTTGAAGATACCATGTATCTTGTAAATCAATTTGGACTTGGTATCCAAGCTCCCTACGAGATTATCAACGTACATCTATATTTCTAGTTTCCCATTTCATGTAATTTTAATGTTGTCGGAACTACTTATGCAGGAAGCAATGATGAAAGATACATTAGAACGAGCAATAGAACCTAACTTGAATCTGAAAGGTTATCTTCAAAATGCCTATGCTCATCCAATTTTTAAGGACAGCATGGACGACGACACTGATGATGAGGAGATACTGAGTATGGACTTTGAAACCGAAAGTGCGATTGTGCGCACAAAACGCCAGTCCCGAAAGAATACACCATTACCCAGCAGAAACAATGCGTCATCTCTTTCTTTGTCTGATGGCATTCAAAGTCATCTAGAGCCTTAAAGAAAAATGGAATCACTGTACGTTTGACCTTAGATCATTATTTTCTAGACAGATTAGGATTATGTGCGATGCAATACACTATGCTACATGCTACATCAGTTGACAAAGTTGAGGAAGATGGGCTTGTCTCTTTTAGTGATTCTTGCTGAAGCGATTCATTTGGTGTTTTGGGATTGCAAGATGAAATTACTACATGCAGATCACATAAGGCAGATATTTTCCTAATGCTTAGGATTTTGTTGATTACTAGTGAATTTGCTTCCTTACTGGATGAACATAAAGGTTTTATCTTTTAGGTCTTTCTTATACTCGGGGATAATTGTAACTCGTAAGTCACAAGAAAAATTAGTGTACATAGATTAAGCTCAAATAGATTAAGCTTAAAGGATTGTGGAGGAGGAGATCGGCGACTGCTGTGGCGTCACGTTGCTCCGATGGTGGCATTCAACCGACCACGCCAACATTTCCGCGGTGATAGCTCATTCGCACAACAGCGGTGGTGGAGGGAGTGGCGATGGTTCTCAATTTGAAGAATGAAAGAAGAAGCTCCATTCACACAATCCTCAGTCTGGATGCTTATTAATTATTGTTATTTTTTGTCAAATTTAATTAATAAATATATTATTGTTTTTATGATTAACGTTTAATATTTGTGTTATTGATAAAAATAGATTAATTATAGAGAATTAGTAGTTATGTCATAATTAAAAAATTAAGAGAGATGACAAACACGGATTATATTATTAAATATTCTTAAAAAAACATGATAAAGGCATTTACAAAACTGAATTTTTTTTTCACTAATGAAGGTATTTTCTTATTTTCTTTTTATTTCTAGTAGTTTGTTTTATCTATTTTAACAAGTGCAGCTTAATTTTTGGTTAGGAGAAGAGTAATCGTAACATTAATATTGTATAATGTAACATCTCAAAAATACAGTAATAAAACCATATAATGGAATAATTACGATTAATAATAGCACATGTCAGTTTTAACCATTAGAAGAGAGAGTACGGCTATGGCCGAACGGCTTTACATAACTTCCCAACTAAAACTGTACAACATAAGAGAAATTTTGACCGAACGGTTTACAAAACCAACACCGAACGATCATTCAAAACTTAAAGAAAAAGGTGAACGAACGGCCACCTAACCACACTTACCAACTACAAGCTGAATGTCCTATTGTTCGGTTTTCACCTCGACTTCGACTAAGTTTTCTTCCTCCAAATATTGCTCTTCCAACGCCTCTTCCAGCAGTGTATTTCCTTCTGCTCACATCCACACGGATGATTATTGCAAAGACAAGGACGGACGTACAAAACGAGACAACACAAGGAAAAACACATGGTAAGCTTATGTAATTTAATTCAAGTAATAACATACATTTTCATATGCCAGCACATTCAAATACATTTCAATAAACAAATTCAATCAAAACTCTGATACTAGATCGACTGTCCGGACTGTATGAATTCTGTGTAGCTACGACGTTCGTGCACCCGGGTGATGTAGTAGTTGGAATTCTCATCAGCTGCCACCCGAGGTTAGTCCGTTCCGTCCAAAGTACCCCTAAGGACTAGGACCTCCTGTCGTTCCCACGCATGACGTACCCCCTCTACGTGAGGACGAGTACTCATAGAACATCAAGATGAATCGTCAGCCAAGCATTTCCACATTCATACTTTACCAATTTCAATATCATCCAAGAGTCGTTCCTCCCCGGAACGCTCGTTCAAATTCATAATCTCATATTCATCTCATAAACTCTTCATCCTTTAAAACCTTTCACTTTAGTGTCATTTTCATAATCATTTCTGAGAACATAAAAATACCGAACGTTCAGCCCTCTTCATAACGAGGACGAACGACTGGAACGAGGCAAGGAACTCCCTCGTCCTAGAACAGGATACTACCGAAAGGGGTTTGCTGAAATCTTTAGAAAGGAATTAGGTACCCTATGCAATATGTGACGAACGTCTTCTACAACCCGAATCAGTTAAATGAACTGACTCTCGTGAACTCCAATCGAAACTCAAAGAATACATAGAACTGGGAACTCTTGATCCGAGACAATAAAGTGGACATATTAGGACGTCAAAGGACCAAACTTAGAATAATTTACATACAGAAATCTCATGTCAGTAAATGACCGAACGAGGAAAGGAAGGTTCTTCTGAAATTGGACGAACGCTATTTTATCAGGGTAGATCTACTGTAAAAATACGAGCGCTTGGTGTAAGACCGAGCACTATTAAAATTTTGAGATGCTTGGTGTGAGACCGAGCACTACTTAAAATTCAGAATAAAAGATTTATAAATAAGATATCATAGGAATGGTGTTTAGAAACAACTACCTATACAATCATATATATATAGATACCGAATTTAGGTTTACTACTGGATATTTAGAGACAACTACGCTTGACCGATCGTTCAAGCACAACATTACAATAGGGAGGCGCTCGTCCTCAACTAGAATTCTTTCCAAATGAAAGATTCCCATTTCAACTATGTTCAACAGGAGAACCGAACGGTCAATGACCGTCCAGTAACGAACGTATTTTATCATAGTATAATCTCATATACAAAATCATTTATTTCAAATCAGTTTTCTCAACCTATACCTTCATAACTTCAAAACTTTATAAACTTTCTATCAAAATCAACCTTCATATCTCATACATCACATATCATACAGGTTTCATATATTTCGTACATCATACCCTAACTCAGCCATATTTCATTTCATCTCATCAAGTAAACTAACATTCAATTCATCCAACCATATCAACCATCATGCATCAAAATCATCTAATCAACTAAACGAACGTCAAACAGTTCAACAACATACAATTCAAATTAAATTAAATAAGCTTCCCTTACCTCTAGTGTGAACGTACGTCCTTCAGACCAAAACTCAGTTCGCAGAAATAAGATTTCTTCTATCCTCAACGCTCAACCAAACTCTTCAACTAAAACAAGTTACAGAAAACCAAGATTGGTTCAGATAAGGTGACTGCATGCAACCAGAGTTTGGCTTGCATGTTCATACGGACGAACAGATAAAGACGAGAAACTTACCAGTTTCAGAATCAAGAACTGTTCGGTTCAAAGTGAAGCTTGAGACGCCGTGAATGCTTCTACGGTCTTTGAATGATGATCGGACAAGAGAAAGGGTGAGTTACAGTAGAGAGAAGGAAGGGTTTTCTAGAGAGAAGAAGAAGAAATGGAAAGTCAGAGATTGGAAAGGAGAAGGTGCATGCAGAAGAGAGTGGGTACGAGTTTTTCAGAAAATCACTTTTGTTTTTCCCCCGTCCAAACGGACGTCCGCTCTCCTGCTGACACCTGCCTTCCACTATCTGATTTTCAAAACTTCCATTCTTGACACCTGGCGTTAGTGCATCAGAGTTTGGGTGTGTTTTTAATGAGTCTGAGCAGGGGTTTTGGGTTCGTTTTCCGAGGTCTAACATATAACATAAACTTTATTTGTTAATTATTATTTTCTTCTTTTAAATTGATTATTTTTCTCTAGTTTTAATAACTTTATAAGCTATCACTAACAATTAATTTTGAACTTCTACTAACAATGGAGTGATGAGAAAAAAAAGATTTAAAATAAATGGTAATGGAGAATAGTGAAAAAAAAAACTAATAATTGGAAAATAGTAAAAAATCCTGAAACTAGTACTTACTTTAAAGGAAAATTATTAAAGAATTAAAGTGCAATTGTTATTAACAACTCATTTATCTTCCTGTTGGTCCTTGACAAAGTGAAAAGGGATCGTTAGAGATGAAAGTGTGAGCTGGAAAGAATAAGGAGTTAGAAGGTGTGATAGAAGATTATAAGAATGGAAAAAATTAAGATGATGTTGAGATTGGAGAATCGAAGATGAAAGATGGTGGGTGAAGGAATTTGTGAAGAGTTAAGAAATGGTGAATGTGTGGAAAGGAACAAGAACTAGCGTCGGGTAGTTGAGGAGCTCGCTTTGAGTAGTTCACGAACTCGCAACTCAATATTCAAATGTCCAAACCTTTTCCATTTTTCTTTTTTTTAGTATTTCCATGTATTGTTTATTATATTAAACATGATTTTGTTTCATGTCAAAAAAACACTACTATCGTTGACCATTAATAACTGATTTCACGAGTTTTGAAAGATCAGGACCTAGGATTTAGATAGAGTAAACTTTGAAAGATGGATTAAATCCAAATTCCTTTAATAGTTTAGGAATAAAAACATAATTAATCTTACTTTAAATTATCTTTATCTTTAGTCGATTTGGGACTACTATCGATTTTTATGTTAATTTGTGTGTGAAACTAGACATTAATGAACGATACAATATGATGACTCATAATGGATGGAATGACATGTCTAACAAACACAAATGTCATAAGAATAAATTTTAATTCATGACTTTAATATCATCAAAGGTATTGAAAGGTCATTGAAAACCATACATTATGGTGTCTCCATAATGGAAAACACGGGGAGTAAGGGAGAAACTTAGGAAGAGACAAAAAAAAAGAGATTATTTTATTAAATAACAAGAGAAAGATAGAATTATTAAAAGTCAAAAGTTACTTTATGATGTGTCTCATTAGACTTATTTATGATAACTTACTTTGTTGTGACTTGTTTTAAAGAAGTATTTCAAGTGTTTTCGGATTTTAAGAAGTGTTAACATTTCAATTTATTTGAATAAGTCATGAAGTAAAACGAGGAAGATGTTGTTTTTTAAGGTTTTAAAAGTCGAGAAATCAAGGAATAGATTCAATTTTATAAAGTTTAGTAAGTGAAGATAGAAAAGTTTTATGTAATCTTAGATGAGAAATGAGAAATTATGTTCTTTTCTTTAATAAAGATATCCATCAGTTCAAAAAAAAAAGTTTCAAATTCTATCTAAGAATTTGAAAATTATTTTAAAAAGATAACAATTGACTTTTCTCATTTTAGATTTTTAAAAAAAGTGTTAGAAGTCTCACATCGACTAGAAATAAGACAGGTGCAAACCTCACCTTACAAGCTGGTTTTGTGGGGTTAAACTCACATTTTAATATGGTATCAGAGTCATGATTAGAGTCTATCCTAGCGAGTTCTAAGTGGGCATTTCTGTTTCCACCCGTTGTCGGGCCGCTATCGGATGATTGGGTGTGTTGGAAGTCCCACATTGACTAAAGATAAGATCAATTTATTGCAAAACTCACCTTACAAGCCGGTTTTGTGGGGTTGAGTTAGGCTTAAACCTACTTTCTAATAAAAAAGACAAATATATAGAAGTCTAAATATTTTAATTAATTGAATTTTTTTAATTGATTATGATAGAATTCTAAAGGAAACACTACAAGTTTTAATAGATTAAGTTTAATTTGTTAAAATAGCTTGTAAGTGATTTTAGTCATTAATTTGTCATTTTAATTGATTAAAATATGAGGATTTAAAATATAAATAAAACACAAAGTTAAGTGATTTTCAATGATTAATAGTTCGGCTTAATCAATTAATGTAGGAAGGTCAAAACGCAAATAAAATATTAAGTGATTTTAATCAATCAAAAGATCAATTTCAGTTAATTAGTAAGATCATAATTGCTCAAGGTTTTAAAATATTTTAATTGATTGATTTGATATTTTAATTGATTAAAATGTTCTTTGCAGTCTTATCAAACTAAACATAATATTTTAATAGATTAAAAATATATTTTAATCAATTAAAGTGTTGTTTATTTCCAATAATGATTATGTGATTCGGAAGAGTTTCCTAAATGTAATATGAAAGTGTAGAAAACTACAACACTCATTCAGTACATTACAAATCACATGACAACACTCTACGTCTTCAAAGTGTCTCAGATCTGTACATATATTTCGACTAATCAAATAATGAGATCATAAATTTACAAGCTTTTTGTATTTGATGGAGATAATTAAGTAATATACTCTATTTGTGAAGACTTAACCAACACTCATGTGAATATGGATTAATCCAACAGGAAAAAAAAAAGGCAAGCAAGTCTAAACAACAAAAAAAATAAGGAAACCTACTTTACCTCCTTTGACTTATAGAAGAAATAAAAGGTTGCATAAAAAAGTACATAAGACATATATAATATTTAATGATATTTATAATGATTGAATCACATACTTAGTATTTTTTGTTCTAGTATAACGAGGAACAAACTCAAGTTCCATCCCATCCCATTTTGTGTAAGATGAGATTTGTTATTCCATGTGTCCTTCTAATGTTATAAAGTTCATAATAACATATTTTTATGTTTTTGTCAATAAATCAATTCATTTCTATTTTTTTGTTTTGTTTTCAAGTTCAGTGTATTTTCATGCTTTTTTTTGTGTTTTAGTTAGTATAGGTTTGTTTACTTCTAATATCTATTCTGAGTATGTAAAATAAGTCAATAGAAAACAATTATGATAAAGAAAAACAAGTTGAAACTCAATGAAGCATGATTAGACAATAAAAAATGATTTTTATACAAATTGTAACGCCCCGTTCGAGATGTTACATGTGATTTATAAGACATTCATTATTTACGAAAAACTTAACCATGATAGTATTGCGGAAAAACGAATTGATAAAAACTTTACTTAAGTATTACGGAAATAAACAAACCAAACGTAAGAACTTTATAGTCCAAGTTCAAATTATAAATTGTTAATCTAGAATTATTACATTATAAAAAATAATTGTCTTAAACGAATTTTAACAGAAAAACCCATAGTACTCCCATGTATCTCGTCACTCTACTCAACATCAACAATATCTGTAATATTATCCGCTCTCGAATAACAACACAAGTTATATGATCATCGCACAATCACAAACAACAACATACAAAATATGCAAGTCATAAACATCTATTTTAGTCATTAAGATGGTATTATCAAACAACCAAAGAAAATAATCATCTCATCTTATGAATGCATATTTATGCCACAATTATGGTTTAATTTTAAAATTTTGATGGAATTCTTGTTCTTAAATAGTTGACATGAAGAAGATTTGTGACAATTGGAGTTATTGGATTTCAAAATTAAAAGGTCTTAAAAAGTGATTTTTAGTTGCATAAATTATTCTTGGAGTTAAAGTTTGATTTATTTAAAGTTTGAAATTAATTGGTCCAAGTTACAAAATGAGTCCGAAATATGAAATTATGAAAATAAACGTTGAAAGAGATAAATGCACCCTTAATTTTCGTTTATAAACTCCCTTTTCCACAAATTGGACTAAATAACTAGCCTCTACTCCTACATTCTGTGGTTTGTCTAAGTTCACCCTAACACCACTTATAACACTAGATTGAATCAAATGTTGCCACGTGGCAATCCCAACTGAACCCACCAGATGGTGTCATGTGTCATTATCCTTGCACTCACTAGCGAACCAAGCAGAACATGCCACATCATCATCCCATCATGTCATCACCCTCTTCTCCATAAAAACTCTAGATCTGGCCAACCTCCATGTGTTGCCACTAGACCGAACACTCTACATTCAGCAACTCCACTACTCCTTTCACTTTTACTTTTATCATGTATTCCACTACATTCATGAAAGGCTAAGCTTCTAGGATTATTCTACTGTAATTTTATTATGGATTATGAGGTTAAGTTGAATTAATGTTTTTGTTTCTTTTGATTATTGATTTGGGTTATCTTTCTTCTATGTCTTCCATTTCTCAATCATGTCAAAAGTAATGGTTTTTACATCATAAGGTGTTTGAATCTACAAGCATATTTATCATATGAGTTCAAAAATTTATATGTTTGATTGATAATGTACTTTCATTGAATTTAGCAACTTTCATATGCTTGAATGAGTTTTTGCTATCAATTGAAAATGTACTTTGATTAGTGGTAAGAATTTTAATAATAATTAATTAAGAATTTACTTTGATTAATTAACTTTTAATTTGGTTAGGAAATTAAAGAATAGACATGATTAAACACAATTGGATTTAATTGAGAATATACTTTAGTTGATTTTATTGTGAATAATCTAGAAAGACCTTGCTTTTGATTGAGAATCTACTTTGGTTAATTGTAAAATCACCCTCAAATTAATTAATAATTTACTTTAATTAATTTGAAAATTTACTTTAATTAATTTGAACTGAAACAATAGTCAATTGAACAATAATTTTTGAATAACTGATGATGGATCTATCTTGGAAAAGTAGTGGAATTAGCCTATTTTATTATAAATTTTTTAAAGTCTCTTGTTTGTTCTTTAATCAAACTGATAGCATTCATAAATATTAATTTCATTAGGATAGATTTTCACTTTTATTTTTAAGCATTGCATTGCATTTTACTAACCTTTCAGAGTCAAGTATTTGAAAATCAATTATGTATTCGTTGGGAAACAACTCAATGTTACTTTAACCCTTTCTAGTTTGTTAACTACTAACTTAGCAATACTGAAGTTACCTTATAAAGTATTATTAATTTGACAACATCAACGACAGCTTATCAAATTTGGTGTCGTTGTCGGGGAATACGCTTAATATTTTGAAATTTTTGATTCTTATTTTTATTTTAATTTTAATTTGTTTCTTTTTATTTTCTGCTAATGCAAATACATTTAATTTAGTTTGAGTTTTTGTAGTCTATAGTTATTTTTATATTGCTAGCAAAGTCTTTATTTTTGTTTTAATTAAGTGTTTCTTTTGAGAAATATTTGAGATTAGTTTGAAAATACTTTGGCTAGGAAAGACTTGGTACTTAAGTTGTCCATTGCGACGCATATCTCTTTTCTAGGAGTGGACTCAAACAAAGTCTTACTTATTTCTTAATTGAAATCTTTCTCTAAAGAAAAAACAAAAGAGGAAAAAAAAAAGTCAAGAAGAGATAAACAACTTCAGGTAGACTATGTAGTGCATGACTTGAGCCAACCTGGGAGAAATTTATCAAATTAACCCGGAAGTTGAACGAAACTTGCGTAAGCTGTGAAAAAGATTGCAATTTTGGTGTTCTACTGAAGGAACATCTTCCACATATGAAGCTACCACATAAGCCATATTTTTAAATAATCGATTTTTCTTCAAAATAATCGATTAAAGCTAATTGATTAAACCTAGCTTTAATCGATTAAATGCGTTCCAGTTTCCCAAATTTGAAAAACTAGCCATATTTTTGTATGCTTTAAAATTTTATCTTGTATGGTTCAATGTATGTTTAAACAATGATTTTTAAGTTCTTTATCCTAAAATTACATGCTTTAAATCTCCTATTGTGTATGTTTGAATGAATCTTTAAAATTGAAATATATTTAGCTTATATGCATACATGCTTTTATTAAGGGGAAGTATTATCTTAGGGGGAGAACTTCAAACACAGCTTTTTAATTATGATAAAAAAGGGGGAGAACATGTTTAAAGCTTATTTGCTTATTTGTGTTTATCCAGATTATTACTAAAAGCTTTAAATCAAAGGAGTTTTTTTATCATCATCAGAAAGGGGGAGAATGATGGCAAAATGATGAAGATGAAGTTTTGATGATGTTCAAATCAAGTCAAGAGAAATCAAGATTCAAGAAGATGTTATGAAGACTTGTATTGCTATTAAAAGCTTTTGTAATAATTGTAGTTTAATGTTTAGGACTTAGATTTGTAGTCGGTTTTGATTCTTGTACTTTCATACTTTGTATTTGTTGTTCAGAATCAAAAACACACGGCTTTAATCGATTAAATCAAGTATTAATCGATTAAAACGTTGCAGGTGCTGAAAACTCAACTGGCACGAAAATAATCGATTAAGACCTATTTTAATCGATAGGTAATTGATTAATCCTTAAAATAATCGTTTAAAGGTGACCGTTGGAGTTTTCTGACTTTTGAAAACTAGTCGTTGTACTCATTTTAATCGATTAACACTTGTATTAATCGATTAAAAGCGTTAAATGGCTGGAAACGAAGAACGTAAGAGTATTTGTTTGAGTCTATAAATAGGCTCTCATTTTTCATCAACAGCAACTCTTCCCTTGTGCTCTAGATCTCTGAAATCATTGAGAATTGTGTGTACTCTTGCTCGGCTAAGGAAACTCTTGTCTACGAAGCTGTTGAAGTGCTACTGCAGTGATAGAGGAATAACTGGTTCATCCTTGGTGTAACTATGGAAGTGTTTGGAAGAGGTTCATCATTCGTGAAGTATTCGGAGGAAGTGATTCATCCTTTGTGAAGTATTAGGAGGAAGTGATTCATCCTTTGTGAAGACTTAGAGGAGGTGTAGGTTCACCTCTTGTGGTATCAAGAGAGGTTGATTCTAAACCTTTACAAATTGTTTCTTTGTGATTGTAATTTGTAATCGTTTTGTGATTAGTGAAGTGTTTATCTTGGTTTGAGATAAGTGACTGGACGTAGGATTGGTAAGATCCGAACCAGGATAAAATCATCTGTGCAAATTTCTTTCAACCTTGCTAATTATTCATTTATATAATATGCTTAGTAAGTTTAATTGAGTAGAAATTAAAAGGCACACGTTCGTATTAAAAACCCTCTTGGTTTGTTATTCCGCACTAACAATTCCGCTGCAGCCACTCTGACACAAAGCATTGCCTAAGGACAAATTTTATGAACTTAGGAGAGACTTAAAAGTGTTAGATATGTCTTAGAATGAAAATTTGATCCAAATTTGCATTTTTCGGAAATTAACGCTTAATAATCGATTATCTTTGGACTGAGAAACAATTTTTGATTCAGTAATAATCGATTATCTCACGTAATAATTGATTGTCTTGAGAATTTTTGGCAAAAGAGGATTTTAGTTCGGTAATAATCGATTATCTTAGTTGATAATCAATTATCCCAATTTCTAGAAAATATTTAATGAAACGATGATCGATTATCGTTAGTGATAATCGATTATCATTCGTCAAACTTTAAATAACTAGTAAATGGTCAAAAAATGGCTAGTTTCTTTCTTTGCACTATAAATAACACCCTATAATCGATTACAAACCACTCTTGCACTAAAACTCTCTCAAATTAAGCCCTCAAAAGCTCTTTTCTCTCATTCTCTTGCACCAACCTTGCACCCTCTTCCTTGTACTCCTCTGCCTTTGCAAAATCAATGGCTGACTCTTGCAGAAAAATGCCAACAAGGAGAAGAAATGAAGCTTCTTCCTTTGCTCTTTCTCATGCACCTTGCCCCGCCAACATTGATGGATGGCTTTCAGATACTAGAAAGCATGGAGAGTTCATCCACTTTTGGAAAGACAAGAAAATCATTACCTCCAACTATGTTACCTTGGGTTCGTACAAATTTTATCGATTCCAATTTCCTAATCTCATGGAAGATCAAGGTTTAAAGCATTTTGTGGAACAAAAAGGTGAAGTCGATCTCGATCTTATCCGTGTCTTCAACTTCAATCTTCGACTTCGTGATGGCGTCACAACAACAAAAGTCAAAGGTGTTAATATCATACTTGATCATGATATTTGGGCCAATGTGGCCAAGCTACCTATCTGTGATGATGGTGTTAAAGTCCACCTTGGAGTAGATGGTTTCAATCGTCTACTTGCCTTTCAATCCTTTTTACGCAACCCACAACTCTAAACTGGCCGCAAACAACTTCTTGTGGGTGGCTTCAAGGTAGAAGAACATCTTATTCACTACTTAATTGTTTGGGTCTTATGCCCGCACGCCAGCAACCATGCACAGTGTTCTGAATAAGATCTCCCCATAATCTATGGGTTTCTAAATCATATTCACATTGATTGGACCTCTCTCATTGTTGACACCATGATGAAGGCGCAGAGATATCCAACCTATAATCTACCATATGCTCTTCTGATGTCAAGAATCCTTGAATAGAAGGGAGTGAATGTTGTTGGAGAAAAGAAACTCGCTATTCAAGCAACTGGTTTTGAAATTGGAGAAAACACCATGTACCAAATGGGTTTTATTTCTCGTGGAAACATCTTTGTTCATAAATATGATGCTAAAAATGAAGGTGATGATGATGAAGATGCTCATATGGCTGAACCTGTAAATGTAGCTGATACATTTGAAGTTGGTTCCTCAGATCTTCCTTCATCCTCCTTTCTCTCAATTGAAGAACAAATTGCCAATTTATCTAGGCACATGGAGCAAATGAGTCCTCTACAACAATCTATACATGTAGAGCTAATGAAGCTGCAACTCTCTCACCATGAATATTTGTGTGAACGTTTAAATGATTTTGATATTAGGCTAGGTAACATTGAGAGTTACTATAACCTTAATCCTCCTGATAATCCTTCTAGTCCTCCTCTTTAAATATTATTGTAATTTTTTTTCGTATTATATCCTTGATATTTTGAATATTGTATCTTTGATGTGTTAAATCTAAATGCAATTTATCTTCATCCTCTTTAAAACTTGTTTTGACAACTTTTGCTTGGTTGTTATATTAAGGGGGAGCTTCAATTTAGGGGGAGTCTCTCCTACTAGAGATCCTTTTTGTTTATGATCTAAAAGGGGGAGAAACAACATAAATTTGTTTTCATTGTTTAAAGTTATTAATCTTTGTGTCTTGTTTAAGTAAAAAACAATGCAGGATAGACAAAAGTGCTTTTAACAAAGATGATTTTTTATCATCACAAAAGAGGGGAAGATTGTTTCCAAAGAGAAGCATTGATGCTTTGAAGAGATTTAATGGTGATGCATTTGAAGACTTGAAGGAAAATTCACATACCTTGTTAAAGCATATTTTGTAGAAACATTTGTATTACGCTTTATCTTTCAATTGTAAGCACTTAGAAGTTATGTAACTTATTCTTTTGTATTGATTTCTCTCGACAATAATCGATTATCACAAGGTATAATCAATTATCATAAGTAAAATTAGAAAAGACTTTGTCTCGGCAATAATCGATTATCACTAAGGATAACGATTATCTCCACA
Organism: Vigna umbellata; assembly: GCF_018835915.1. The sequence goes on from NW_025910031.1 coordinate 31,162, forward strand.
AGTTATAATTGCCCAAGGTTCGGTAATAGTCGATTATCACTGAGGATAATCGATTATCACTTTTTCCAAAACTCATAACGACCTAAAATAATCGATTATCACTTTTGGTAATTGATTATATCTGGCAATTGGGAGTTGTCTTTGCATTTTTTGACCCCTGGCCTATAAATATAAGTCTCTTAAACCTTTCTAAGGTTACCTAAACTATTGAGAGCACAAAATTGGTTGTGAGGAAGCTTTTGTGTTTAAGTGATTGCTTTATCAAAGTCTTGAAGAAGGAGAAGCTTGTTGTTAGTGTGTCTACGGTGGAAGCAGTTCTCTATCAAGTTGTTCAAGCTGTTGATCATTTCCTTGTGTGTCGAAGGAAGGTGTTTTTTGTATTGATTATTTCATTGTTCATCTTGTAACTCAAAAATGACCTTTTAGTGAAAAGTTAATCACTCATTTTAAAGTGATTAACAACTGGATGTAGAATCTTTTGATTCAAACCAGTATAAATTTCTCTATGTGATTTTCTTTATTCCTTAATCTCTTTAATTCAATATGTTCAAAGAAATTTTTAAATGGAAAACGATAATTTTTAATAGAACCAATTCACCCCTCTCCTCTTGGTTTTGTGTTCGATTTCACGCTACTAAACATTCCACTACGCGATACCAATTCCTACATATTTTCCACTAGCTTCCTCGATCCTAAACAATAACACTCTATCGACCCAAGGATTTGAACCCAAATTTCAAAAACAACCCTTTAAAAATACATACAAAATTAACTCTCATCATGTCACTACATAATACCAAATCAAATTGAATCAATTACAAAATTCAATACCTACAAGGAAGGTCAAATCGAAACACTATGTTGTATAACTTTTTGGCATCCACGACCAATAAAGGACCACCCTCCTACGGTTCCATCGATGGAGTGATATTTAAGAGAGGTTGAACGTCCTCAACATCTGTACCGACGTCATCCTTCTCTTCCTCAAAACAACTTGCTGCATCAGTAAAGGGGCCACCTACTCAAAGAAAGGGGTTGTTGTAACACCCAAATTTTGGGATTCCACGATTACGAGTGAAAATTTAAAATTTTTAAAATCATAATACCATTGCGGAATCCAAATTCAATAAGTCTTTATAATTCAAGAAAAATAAATCAAAATTCTAATTTAATTATAAAACAAAACTCCATATAAACTAGTTTATTCAAACAATCATAAACTCCCCAACTCTCTCAATCCACTCGTTGCACTCTACAACATCCGAACTAACTGCATGATCATCTGCTCCCATATAAAAATGATCATCGCAGGTAGAAACCACAACCACAACATGCAAGAGTGAGCTGACAGAAACAATCATATAAACATACATACTAAGTATATCAATCATAATCAAACACACAACAAGATACATACCTACTGACTATATCAACCATAATCAAACACCTCATACACATAAGTAATAACACGAGGATTCCTAATCTTCTAAACATAACAAATCAATCATTTAAATGGCTCAATCCTTGATCCGTGATCCTCAAACATTACACACCTAAAGTGTTGTACCCGTTCATCAACACATATGTTAACTACATCATCCAATACCATGACTATCAACATAGCATTCCCTTATAACTTCATCATCACTATGATCATCAACATGTGTACCTTCATCATAATTAACCCCATCACCACCTCTATGAGTATCCACAATACCATAACACCATATTGGAAAAAATCAATCACACTCATGTACCATACCTCACCGACGATAACCGCTCCTACAACCCAATTTTAACTACATCATGCAATACCATGACTGTCAACATAACATTCCCTTATAACTTCATCATTACTATGATCATCAACATGTGTACCTTCATCATAATTAACCCCATCATCACCACTATGAGTATCCACAATACCATAACACCATATTGGAAAGAATCAATCACACTCATGTACCATACCTCACCGACGATAGCCGCTCCTACAACCCAATTTTTAGCCTACCCTACAAATATGTTTAAGTAGTTCCGCAATCCTGCTAAGGAACAAGCCTTCCTACCACATAAGGACAAGGAAATCACCATCACCCCTACACAAGGAAGGTTCAATACCCGAATAACCAATATCTATCTACAGATAAAAACAGGATTTACTAGGTACAATAAGTAGACCTATCTCCCACTCTTATGTTCATCAACCACACATTCTGGTACAACCCAACACTCACCCATGCTCCAACCTCCATCCCAAGTCAAACCTAATCCTAAACATAACCATTAATCCCATGCAGAAACACCTATCATACATATATTTATGCTTACCCAACAATAACAACAGATCATCATAATTCGTAATCACGTATACATGCATTAAAACAAGGATTACCAATCAAGATAATCAAGAATATATAACGTACAACAAACAAACAAGGTAAGCTTCCTCATGCCCCTCAAGAAAATCAAGAATCTAAACAATCATGAATCTAAGAAATCAAGAATGTAACAAATCAAGAACGTAACAAATCAAGAATGTAACAAATCAAGAATATAAGCTCCCCTTACCTTGGCCAATACTAAGACTTTATCTACACCCCACGGATCACAATAAATCTCCCTTTGCACTAACGTTTTCTACAGTTAATCCTTGTCCTATATCCAAGAACGTTTCTCTTCTCTCGTTCTCTTTCTCTCTCTTTTTAATTTCTTAATGGTTAGAGTTTCTATATAGATAGGAGGTGTCTAATACAGTGACAACTATGTTTGGTATTAATTTTTCTTATGTGAAGTATACACATAGGGTACTTTATTTATAATAGAGGCCCATAAGGAGTAATAGCAACCAACTAAGATAAAAGATATAGATAAAATAAAATAAATTTATCTTTAACTTAATTAATTCTGATAAATCCTTATATAATATATTTTATCTTAATATTTTTATTATAATTAATTATGATAAGTCTATCAATAATGTGTATTATTATTATATAGCCATAATATTTAATTATATATAATAATATATCAATATATCTTTTAATTAACTATATAACAATATCCAATAATATCTTTTAGAATATCTAATAGTATCTAATAATATCTTTTTTCAAATAATTATATCTCTTTTATTGTCAAGATTATATCCCCTATTTTCTTTCAACTACTTTTTAAAATAATAAATAAATATTAAAAAAGATTTATATAATATCATTTTATTAAATTCTCACATTATTTAATTTGCATGTTTTTACTTTCTACATCCCCTATTTTAATTTCTTACACTTAATTAATAAAAGGTAAAAGACTTTTTTGCCCCTATACAAAAATATAAATAAAACTAAAGAAATAACATAACAATTATGTTCTAATAAAGTTTTACACTCAATCACACAATTTCTCAACAAAAATTCCAAAGTCTCAAGACTACCTTATTTCTAAGATTTATATTTTTTCCCGGATCTTACAGTTGCTACATCTGATTCATCTTTTTCATTATCTGTAGAGGGACTACTATGTTGAAAGAAAAGGGCCTCATTTCATTGTGGTCTGGATCTCATAACAGCAACCTTCTTAGTCAAACTCCTCAACTGGATATTCAATTCTTCAATTTTCCTTTGGTTGTCGTTTACTTTCTTCATCAAAAATTCTTCCTAACTCACACTAACGTCATCTACACCTTCTTACGACATTGTCCCTTCATCCAAATGAAAGGCACCACATATAATTGGGTTCCCATGGCCTTTCTCGTGAAGGAACCACTCCCACCATATCTATTGACATAAAAAATATGTAGTTCTTTTAATAACTAAATGATCCAAAAGATATCAAGTTAATGCATCCAAAGATATTTAGTTAGTTCATCTAAAATAAATTTAGTTCCAAAGTTAATGCGTCCAAAGATATCAAGTTACTTACATCCTTTTTATGGAACAACAACTCTATTTTCTTTGACCTCAATATACATGAAGGCAATTTAGGATTCTAGGGAAGACAACATCATGATCGGAAACTGCTAAATAGAGACGTTCAACGACCCAAAGCTACGAAAACAATTTAAACCATCATCAACAATAACTCTTTTACAATTTAAACATACCAAACAAAGATCATAATGTTCTTACCTGCAACAATGCAACATTTCCACTAATGCCAATGGAGTCCAAAATCTCACGCTCATGTATGATCATAGATTCCTTATTTAAACTCTTAATCAAAAAATTGTGGACAACACTTGCCCAATCATAATCAAACAACCTATCTATATCATCTAATATTGTAGAAGACATGTTACTAACTACTCTAGATTATGTAACAGCCCTAATTTTCTGAGTGTCATTAAAAGGCGCCAAAATTTAAAATTTCGCAATGGAGAATAATTTTAGCAACTCAAATATTCAAATTCAAATGTTTGCAAATACATAAATCTGTAAAACTTCCTTAAAATAAATAACCACAGACTTTATAAGATCACTGTTGAAAGTTTGTCCCATCTCGCACGTCTACCCGAGATCGAGCATATATGCATCTACCCCCGTATAGTACAAACATTATACGATCATCGTCACACACACAAATAAGTATGAGTGAGCTAATCGAATAAACCTTAATACACCAATACATCATTTACACCATACCTTCCAAACTTTACAGTTATCTTTTCATATAACTTCCAAACTTTCGGTGCTCCAACAATCTCTTTCTTAGTAATTGTCGTTGGCAGATCCTCCTTTATGCAAGAACTTATTCTCCTTTATACTTTCCTCCTCTCTCTATCTATGTCTCTCTATATATGTATTTTTGTGTCTCTATATATTTTTGTCCTTTTTTTTAAGATAGGATATTTATTTATACAATCGTAATATCATCGTAATCTTGTTTTAATTGTAAATTAATTTACAATGAATAATATAGGGACATAATTAGTCTTGATAAAAGTATATTTCAAAAATCAGTCAAATCAAATAATTTCTGAGACATTTATTATAATTGTTATGAAAAAATATGTATAAAATCCTTGAACTCGCTCTTGGGTTGACAAAATTGATTAAAAACAAATAAGATTCATTTTATTTCATTATTATTTGTTATTATATTTTTTCTTTGCTTTAAATTAAAGTTTGAAAATTTGGAAAAAATTTGTTTTATTTAATTTATTATATATATTTTTTTAAAAAAATTATTTTATTTTATTTGTTATATTTTTATTTTCTTTTTTACCTACCATTAAACAAAAATATATTTTATTATTATTCTGTTTTTTATTTTTAAACTATTTATTATTATTTATTAATTTATTACTTATCCGGATGAAATTAGATGTATTTTATCTTTTATTAATAACTACCTAGAATAATCTCCCTTATTAATTTTTTTTCGGATCTTATAATATTATTGTATAACTTTTTCTTTTTATATAATTTGTTATTTTGTGTTATTTTTATAGTGATTTTTATAGTGTAAGTGAATATAAATGATTATATATATATATATATATATATATATATATGTATTTATTTTTTATGATTGTTTTATCGGTAGCTTATTTCATATATATGTTTGAATTTGTGTGTTTGTGAACGAAACTATCAACGATGAACGTGAGGAGATAATGTTACATATGTTCACTGATTCGAGAGGATGAGAAATAATTTTGGGATTCAATTAAATCTATTTTTGTTTTATAAATTAAGACAATATAATTGAAGTTCCTCATTTTATTACTCAAAATAATATAATTGGATAAGTTTTTTTTTTAAATACGTTTTTCACATTAGGATGAATTTTGAATTTTACTAATTTTTAATAACATATGACATTTCAAAAATCGAAACGTTACAATATCTCTTATTTTTTCGGATCTTACATTCTTGGATTAAGGAAATTGGTTAAAAACAAATTGAATTTATTTTATTTCATTATTATTTGTTATTGTATTTTCTGGTTGAATTAAATTTTAAAAATTTGAAAAAAAATTGTTTTATTTAATTTATAATATTTTTGAAAAAAATTATTTTATTTATTATATATTTTTCGTTTTCCATTAAATAAAAATATATTTTTCTATTATGTTGTTTTTTATTTTTATATTATTTATTATTATTATTATTATTATTATTATTATTATTTTATTTTATTTTTTACTTTTTCTATTATTAATTTATCCGGAGATGTTATGATATAAAATAAAGTATTTTATCCTTTATTAATAACTGTCCAGAATAATCTCGCTTATTAATTTTTTTTTTTCGGATCTTACAATATTATGATATAACTTTCTTTTTATATAATTTGTTATTTTTGGTGTTACTCTTATAGTGATTTTATATTGTAACTGAATAAAAAATATTAGAATATATATATATATATATATATATATATTCACTTATTTTTTAATCTCTTTCAATAACATTTTCTTCTACAATAGAATTATCTTAAATGAAGTAGAGAAAAAAAAAAATAGTAATTTAAGAAAATCTTTGTAATATAATTTTAAAGCTTAAAATGAAATATTTGTTTATTAAAGTCATTAAACTTAACAACGTAAAGTAAATTTATAATGAATTAAATGTTTGTATAAGTTTATCTTATCTAATAACTTGAAGTTTTAACTGAATGAAACTGAAATTGTAGAAACCACAAAAATAAAAAGGATCCTATAAAAATATGGAAATTTATAGGAAGCCGTGGTGGGCCAGATAAAAAGAAGATAAGGGAAATATGAGATATATGATAGAAAGATAGGGTTAAAAAAAATTGATTATAATATTTACTTGAACGTTAAATGCATAAAATCATGTAAATCGTTGTTTCAAAAAGTGCATCGTATCGTGTTGTGTAGCGTGTTCCCCAAAAGATAGGAAAAGCAGAGCAAAGATAAGGAAGAATCATCAGGTATTAACGTGCATCTCCTTTCCAAGTTGTGTTCTGTGACAAAATTGATTCAAATAGTTTGAATTGGAATTGGGTATTGAAAATTAGGATTAGGTTTAGAATTAGAATTAGGGTTGTTGAATTTTGAGTGAAGATATGCAGATCAGATAGAGGCCTCATGGGGGAGGGTGGATCAATGACTAAGCGCAGCAGCGGCAGCAACAACCTTCACAACCCTCTCGCTCTTCTTCTCCGATCCTTCCACGGCATGTCTTCCATCGAATACCGATTCCGATCGCCGTTCGATTCCTATGCCGTCGCTTGCGAGGCCTTTTCCGAACCTCATCCTCTTTGATATTTCACCTCTTATCTTTCTCTCTCTCTCTCTCTATCTCTTTCTCTCTCTCTCTCTCTCTCTATATCTATCTATCTTCGCGCCATGGCCTCTTCCCACGTTACCGAGAAAGACCCCACCTCCAGATACGCGCGGGTGCGTTACCTTCTTATCATTGCTTTCATTGTTTATTTGTTGGCTTCTTTGATCGATCTTCGTGACGTTCTTATTTTTCAGTATGATGAAGTGCTGGGGAAAGGAGCCTTCAAGACTGTGTATGTATCTCTCTCCGACTCATTTCTGTGGGGATTTTGTTGGTTTGTTATTGAATTCTTTGAATGTTGTTGTTATTTGATTGTTGAACGGGGGCAGGTACAAAGCGTTTGACGAAGTGGATGGAATCGAGGTTGCATGGAACAGGATCAGCGCGGAGGACGTTGTGCAGACGCCGCAGCAGTTGGAGAAGTTGTACTCGGAGGTTCACTTGCTCAAGACCTTGAAGCACGACAATGTCATCAAGCTGTACAATTATTGGATCGATGATACCACAGCCACTGTCAACATGATCACCGAGTTGTTCACCTCCGGGAGTTTGAGGCAGTTCAGTTTTCTTATTTTCCTACACTAGTTCTTTTTATTGTTCTGCCTCATTCGGTTTTAGGGTTTGGTTGGATTGATTTTCTTGATATTCTCTCTGTCGTTTGTTGAATGTGATTCTTTGATCGAGACAAGTGTCTAAACCAATCTGAATCACGTATTTACATTGAGATAGTGTCTTATCCGGTAGGTGTAATTTGAGGTGTGTGCCCAGGGTATTTACGTTCAAATGTGGTTTTCTTCTTCTTCTGTTATAGATTTTCTAAATCTGAAATGGACCAAGCCTTTTGCTTTCTTTTTCTCATGAGCTAAGTTAGCTGAATTCTCCCCATAAGCTGTTTTATTTTCTGTTTCATAGAGTTGATTTTGATGACATTATTTGCCGCTATTAAGTTGATTAAGATGGAACCCTATGTTCTTCTTAATCACTCGTTCACGTTGAAACATGTGTTTTTTGTTTGAAAATGCATGCATTGGTATTCTAAAAAGTACAGGGGTTATGCTTTTGTGCTTTCCTACTTTTGTGATTATCTTATTCATGTGTGTCTTGCCTGTACAGGTACCGTAAGAAGCATAAGAATGTGGATATGAAAGCCATTAAGAACTGGGCACGGCAGATTCTCCGTGGCTTGTGTTTTCTGCACAGTCAGACTCCTCCTGTCATTCACAGGGATCTGAAATGTGACAATATTTTTGTCAATGGGAATAGTGGACTTGTTAAGATCGGAGATCTTGGATTGGCAATTGTTATGCAACAGCCTACTGCCCGTAGTGTCATCGGTAATATAATAGATTTACTTGTGATCTACTTCTGAGGTTATTGCTCAATGAGGCCTTGTAAATTAAACAGATGGCAACCTTTTTCAATCTTGGTGCAGGTACACCGGAGTTCATGGCCCCAGAGCTTTATGAGGAGGACTACGATGAACTTGTTGACATATATTCCTTTGGTATGTGCATCTTGGAAATGATCACCTGCGAGTACCCGTACAGTGAATGTAAAAATCCAGCTCAGATATATAAGAAAGTTTCCTCTGTAAGTCTGCTTTCAGTGGAGTTCGTTAAATATTTCATGTCTGTTTTATTTTTCTCGTTTTTTAATTTTTTTATTTATGACTGGTTTATCTTGTTTTTTGGTCATTACTCATGAATTTGTTTTTTATTTTTATTTCTAGGGTATAAAGCCTGCTGCTCTTGCTAAAGTAAATGATCCTGAAGTGAAGCAATTCATAGAGAAATGTCTAGTTCCAGCATCAATGAGACTGTCGGCATGTGAACTACTCAAAGACCCATTCCTTGCGACTGAAAACGCAAAGGAGATCAATCCTGATATACTGCAGCTGCCTAATAGTCCTCATATCAAATTGATGAATCCACCAGTGTGCAAGCCTCATCCCATGGAGATAGATTTTAACTCCAGGCGTAGCTCACCAGGCTCGTCTGTGGGAAGAATTGAGGAAATTTCTCAGGTTTCAACTTTTGATCTTGTGAAGATGACTGAGAATAACGAATTTAGGCTAAGAGGGGAGAAAAATGCTGAAAGTACAATTTCACTTACACTGCGAATTGCAGATGCACGTGGTGAGATATCTTCTGTTCCCCTGTTACTGTGTGGTATATGCCTGTTGTTAATACTTAGTATATATGTATGTAGGTGGAGCAAGGAATATCCATTTTCCATTCTACATCGATTCTGATACAGCAATTTCCATTGCTGAGGAGATGGTGGAACATCTGGAACTCACACATGAAGATGTGTCTGTCATTGCAGAGCTAATACAAGATATGATTGTTAAGCTTGAGCCCAACTGGAAGCCTTTGTGTGAGAACCTCTCATCTGGGACAGATCATTACAGGGCCCCTTCAGAAGTTCAGAATGAACAGTTGAGCTGTGATTGGCCATTACAATCAAGTGATTACGATATGAAGACGATGTATGAAGATCTAGTTCGTCCGGGGCCTGTGGATGGAGTTTATCAGGAGAAGCAAGAATCTGTTATGTCAGATATATCAGCAGAGTGTGGGATTACGATTGCCTCAGATTCTAAAGATGTGGAACCCGACATTTTTATTTTTGATGAATTCTGGGAGGGGTTTGATGTATTCAATTCCAATTCAGATGACAGGTTTAGTGGACAAGAGGATGGACAAAAGAATCATTCAGAAAACTCAGAAGGCTCTCTAATCAATTCATGTTGCAGCCCATCTAAAAACTTTGACATCTCAAGCACTGGTTCTCTTACTATAGTTGACAAAGACCCTTCAGACGACCTGCAGTTGGAGCTTGAAGCAATAGAAACACAGTATCAACAATGCTTTCATGAGCTTGTGAAGATGAGGGAGGAAGCCATAGAGAATGCAAAAAGGAGATGGATGACAAGGAAGAAGACACCGGTTACGTGATGCATTAGGATGATTTTGTTTGATTGTTTTTGTTTTTGTTTTTAATAATTTTTTGGCATTCTTTAACATCATTCTATTTCTGATTGCTTGTACGTTTTGCTTTGATGTTCTGATTTTTTTGCTTGACGGGATATTGTTTTGTTGGGTATGGGATTAATGGCTTGCATATGATAGGCCGTGTTATTTTTTAGATACAATTTGGATGGTGACGAAAGAAATAGAGCTAGTTTTTGATTAATTACTATGTGAGTATATAATATCATTTTTTGATTAATTGTGTACAGGCACGTTACATACTGACTGATTTGTTGACCTTGTGGATTGCCTAGCCACGTGTAATTCTCTCTTCTCATCTTCAATGTAATATATATATATATATATATATATATATATATATATATAAAGTATCATCACAGGGAACAATATATTTTTAAGATTTAATTCGTTATAAGTGTCCTGGTGAAATTAACGACAACTAACATGTAAGTTATTGATAATACAATAAATAAAATAAGTTTTCTAAACACGTGAGGCTTCTAAATTAATTTTTAAAAACCATGGGTCAAATAAGAAATATCAAAGAAAACCAGATAACTACTTTGTAATAAGTACTATTTATTAAACTTAATGACTACTTTACTTAATCTATCACTACTAAACTTTTGAACGGATTTACTTAATTTTGTAGATTTTATGTACGTTTGCTTTATGTAGAGTTAAATGTTTTGGGTTAAATGTTTTTGGGGCTAGGTTATCTCTTTGTGTTCTTTATAAGTGCACATAATCTCGTGTGTTCTAAATACATTAGAAATTGAGTTTATGTTTTCTCTCTTATTGGTTTAACTTTTGTCGGTTTAATATCCAATTTTGTTTCCAGTTTGGTTGACAAATTTAAATTTACTTTATCGTTAGAAAAGTGTTTGAAATGGGTCCTTACTTGTAAATTTGTAAGTCAAATTAGTCCCTTCCGTTAAATATAATCAAACGGAGTTAATGGGTTGACAGTAGTTAATAGTTATGTGTGAAAATATAATTGTGTGCATGCTTACGTGTTGGTTAATTAGAGAAGAAAATGTTTTATTAAGAAATTGAGTTTTTATAAAATCAATTTCTCCATTCTTAGTCAAGATAACAACTCATATTCAACCATCGTCATAACCATATTGCTACTCACAACTACTACCAACACCTTTTCACCATCTTCACCTCCATGAATGTCCATTCCTATCCTTCTTATCATACTTTTCTCTTATTTCCCCTGCTTTCAACCAAAAACATAACACACTAAAAACAGATTAACAATAACCCCCGTTACGTTCATTATTACCATTCCCTCAACCTACATTCTCCATCACCACTGACCACTATCATAACTCGTCATCTTCTTCTCTCCATTCTGTCTAGCACCTGAAAAAAAATTGAGAAAAAAAATCAATCTCTTGCAAGCTCGGTAGAGGTGTGGGCAGCGACTAGGGGCTTAGTCTCCAATGGCACTAGCGCCGTAAAGAGAGAAACCCCAACCAAGAGTAGACCGGTGATGAACCCGATAGGAGCAGACCGGGGTGGCGTCTGCATCGCTCTTGGTGAGCATTACGGAGTTGAAAAGGAGGAGAGAAACCCTAATGTTTGGAAGAAAAGAAAGGGGAACTCTGATGGTTCCCCTGGCCGCAACAAGCGTTGTCGGCGACAATCCCGGCGACGACGACCTCGTTTGATGCAGTTGCAGCGATGACTCTGGCAGCGGAGAATGGTGGGAAGCACGACGGTGAGGGCGCAGCGCGGAGAGGCGTGAGTACTTCTCTCGCGTGCGAAGAGAGGCAAGAGAGGAGAGGTTGGCACAATGGTGGCGGTGACTCTGACGACGATCGGTGTCGCCGGCGACAGTTTTGCTGGCCAGTGGGATGCGCGACAGTGTTGAGCTGATGGAAGGCAGGGCTGCTGCCACGGTTAGGAGTGAAGAAGAGACTCTAAACTTTGTCCCAAGAGAGAAAAAAGAAAAACCCTAGTTTCTAATCTGAAGGAGCTTTGGGCCTATACAACAAAACTCTTTCTTCTCTAATTAACCAACATGTAAGCACGAACACAATTATATTTTCACACATAACCACTAACTATTGCCACATCATCATCCTATTAACTCCGTTTGGTTATATTTAACGGAAGGGACTAATTTGACTCACAAATTTACAAGTAAGGACCCATTTCAAATGCTTTTCTAACGAGGGACTAAATTGAGATTTGCCAACCAAACTGGGGACAAAATTGGGTATTAAACCATATTTGTCAATCCGGTGAACCCATTTTACACCGGTACTATGTTTTATTTTGGAAATTGTTCCTTTTAAAAAATTTCATCTTTATTCTTAGGTTTTTTCTAGGAAAAATGTTTTTTTAACAATTGTTTTTGACAACTTTTTGACAACGCATACGTGGTACTTTATGATTGGTTCACTTCAAATATTTTTTTAAAATAAATTCAAGCAGACCAATGAAGTAGTGACGCATGACTCATTGTCAAAAAGTTGTTAAAATATCATGATCCTTTTTCTAGCTACCTTTTGTTACCGTTGTTCTGCACACCACCACCTAGTCTGGTCTTTTCGTTGTTTGATCTAGTGACATCCTCCAAGCCAAGTGACCACCATGTAAAAAAGTTTGTAGTGATCGAAGCTCTAACGCGCCTACACCTTTTTTGTCTTAGTTCACTTTAATATTAAGTGACCAATAAGCTAAATTTATAATTTCAATATTTTTATTCAATATGTACTTGGATTTTAATATTAAGAAACCAAGTGGTTTTTCAAATTTGTTAAGTAGCTTGTCATTTTAATATTAAGAAATCGATAAGCTCTCACGCACCTAAAGTTTATTTTTCTTATTATTACGTGGCAATAGTGTCAAATTTGATATGTGGTTGGCCACTTATTATATTACTACTGGACAATCTCATTATTGCTAAATTAGTAGTTAATAAATTAGATAAGATTAAGTTAGTTGTGAGCCATCTTCTAACTAATATAATTTTTTTTTAATAATTGATTTTTATAAAATCCTATTCATAGAGTTAACAAACCACAATGCAAATATTAAAAGATAAAAGTAAAAATCTATTCTAATGAAATTAATATTGAAGATTGATATAAGTATAAGACAAATAAAAGACTTTGAAACAATTATATTAAAAATATGTTAATTTCACTACTTTTCCAAATTATATTCATCATCAATTAACTATATATTATTTATATTATCGTTAAATTGATTATTGTTTTTGAATTTAAATTAATTAAAGTACATTCTTAATTAATTTGATAGCGATCTTACTACTAACCAAAGTAGATTCTCAATTAAAAGCAATACATATTAAGACTATTCATAATAAATTCAACAAAAGTACATTCTCAATTAAATCCTATTGTGTTTAATCTATTCCTTTATCTCCTAACCAAGTTAAAAGTTAATTAATCAAAGTACATTCTTGACTAATTATTGTTAAATTTTTTAATAATAATCAAAGTACATCCTTAATTGGTAGCAAAAACTCATTCAATCATATAAGAGTTCCTAAATTCAATCAAAGTACTTTCTCAATCAAAACTAAAAACCTTTTTAGACTCATGTGATCAATATACATATAGATTAAAATACCTCACTAATTAGCTATGATGCAAAGACCATTACATTATGAAATAAAAGATTTCATCAACAGAAAAGTCAGAATCCAAGCTCAATCAAGTTCTATATAAAAAGACCAAGGGAAAGCAAACAAGTATTAAGACAAGATCATTTAAAGAGAATAAATTGTCTAACATATCGAGTTTTAAAGTTTAACCAACAACTTTTAACGAAACATCGTTTCCAGTGGAATATAATGTCTGGACAAAGTACATTCTTATTAAACACTTATAAGAGAAATCATGACATGTGAAGTACAAAAGATTAAACAATATTTGACAAAATACATGTCTAGAGAAAGAAGCAATAAACACTATATATCTTATCAATTGTCACTACTTAAAAAATCTTAGACTCGCGCTAAACGCTTATATTATGAATCATGCTTCAACATTCTATCAACGTATAGATCATTAAATGCATGTACGTATTGCACCTTATCTATTTTGCTTTTTCTATCTTTATATGTGAAAATATTAATAATACCAAGATCTACTCAAAAGCACTGCACGTGAATCAGAAAGAAGTTGTGAAACAGGAAGAAACTCCTCGAATGTTTCCTAAAGCTTTATGTCATACCATACCTGTACAAGCTCTTATTGCGAAAGTAATGCTGCTCTTCCTAGGGCATAAAAAAGTACATATCTTTCTATGAGAAGCCATTAATTCTTGTCAATATCGAATTTCGTCCGGATTGATTTTTGGCTTTACTGTTCTCCTATGTTTTATTATTTATTTATTTTTATTTTTATTTTTATTTTATTTTATTTTTATTTTTATTTTCGTTTTTTATATTTATTTATTTTTTGTTATCTATTATTATTTTGTTTTTATTCTATCTTTATTTATATAAATTATCTTATTTTATTTTATTCTCCCCTTTATTTATTATTTCCTTTTTATTTTTGTTTTGTTTTACCTCTTTATATTTTATTTTATTTTAATATAATTAATATAACTAACAAGAAAAAAGAAAAAATGTGTGCGGAGCGAGAGGGGACATAAACGATTTTCTGCAGAGAGCAAAAGTGGTGGCAGAAGTGGTTTTGGCATACAGATTGGCAGAGACGATTTGGACATACGGATTGGCAGAGACGATTTGGATATACAGATTGGCAGAGACGATTTGGATATACGGATTTGGTCAGTACATCAACACAAAAAAAGCAGAGAAGAAGGAGGAGGAGAGGGGAGAGTAAAAAGAGGATTTGGCACTGCTTCTCGGACCTTCATCTTCGATCATCATCCAGTTTCCGTGAGGGCATCCAGCATTTTCACCCGAAAAGAAAGATAGAGGTCGGCTAGGAAGGAGAAGGGATCACCAGATTCATGTACCTAACAACAGCTAGTAGAGCTCCAAGAGGTAAGCACACCTTGCTCACTCGTGTAGTCATTGTAAGCTTGCTGCATTATACTTCATTTTATACTTGATGTTGCTCTGTTTGAGTATGTATTGTTGTGTGAATCCCTTTCGTCGTCATCGTCCAATGTATAATCACTCTCCCTCTTCAACCTGAAACCTCTAAGACGCATTTCTTGTCTTTTATTAGTGATAGCCACCCTTACCCAACAGTACTATCGCCCTCCCATATTCACTCTTTGATTTCCTATATATGATTCAAACAGAAGAGACCAAATCAACTTTCAAAAAAAACCCTGCACACAACCCCTTGATCATCATCAACCTTGACTTACTCCGTGAAAACCCCTATGGCCATGTTCCTGCAAGAGAAAAGCCTGACTCATTATTTCCAGATTCATCATCTTCCTATTTCAAATTCCCCCTGTTAAAAAAAAAGATTCCAGCATGTCATGAACCAACTTCTCATAATCTTTAACCACAACCACATCAAAAGGAAATACCAAGCAATTATTTCACCGTACACTATGTTGTTTGGTTTAATCAATCAACCCTAGCACAAAAGGAGCTGTAGACGGTGGTCGGTTGGGGGAAGGAGGCGTCAGTGCACCGGCAGCGGCTGGTCTCGGTGGGATCAGGAAGAACTCATCCCAGGGAGTGTGTTTTTGTCGTTCACGAGAAGAGAAAGAGAGGGCTGGGACGCCGCGACCGGCGGTAGCTCCGGTGGAGTGTGGTGTCGCTGGCGACGCCGAGACTAGTAGAAGGTGGTGGCGCAGTGGCTGGTTCGAAGAAGTAGTGGTGTATATGCGACAGAGGTGGGGAAGCAGGGCTTGGCCGCTATTAATGGCGCGACGACGTTCAGTTCCTGCGGCCTGGGCTGTTGAGGGGGAACCCGGTGGCACGATGATGGAGGAGACGAGGGCGTTGTCGCGACGGTCATGGGGGTTGGCGGTCCTGGTGGCGCTTGCGATGAAGGCGAACGACACGATTTTAGGGCTTGGGGGGCGTTTCTGTGGCCGCGACTCATTACGACGACGGAAGAGAAGCGGCGGCAGGCGGTGCCCAAGGTGGAAAAGCCTCAACCCTAGGCTAGTGCGAGAGAAACGAGAGAGAGAAGGCAGTGGCGCCGCGGTCGGCAGTGGTTCCGGTGGCGCCTAAGGTCGCCGTCGACGCCAAGACCGGTAGAGGGTGATGGCGCGGTGGCCGTTTGGGTGGAGGTGAGCGCCTCTGGTCTTCCTCACTCAGAGAGAAAGAGACCCTTGGTCTCATTTGAGTGAAGTGGCGCAGAGAATGGGAGAACCCCTAAGGGTTTCCTGAGCTGCTAAAGAACGAAAAGGCCTTGGACCTGTTTTTGGCCCAGTTTGTTTCTTTTTTTTTAAATAATAATAGATAAAAAATGAAAAATAAATATAATAGAAAGCCTTTCCCCTTCGCACACTCCCATTCCTCATCCGCGCACTTCAATACATTCCTTGGGCCTGGGCCCAGACCCATCTCTTTCCTAAAAAATAAAAACAAAGGAAATAAAATTTCTTTTCTTGTTGTACCCCCTATTCTCACTTCCTCACCCCCTTTCAGTTTGGGTTTAGGCCCCATCTGTTTATAAAAGGAAAATTAGTTTAGACACCCCATTTTCTCATTTGGGCACCCCGCACTATTTGTTTTATTTTTATTACTTATTTATTTATTTGCTTTTCTTTATTTATTTTATTTTGTTCCCTTATTTATCTTATTCTATTTGTTTTTTTATTTTATTATTTTTATTGTTGTTATTGTTTTTTATTGTTTTTATTTTATTTTATTTATTTATTCTAAATATCTATTTATTTTAAAATACATATTTAATAATACATAAAAAAAAATATTTATATATATATATATATATATATATATATATATATATATATATATATATATATATATATACAAAATTTACTAAAATATTTTAAAGGTTTAGGCACATATGTGATCGCACGCATGGTCCTTGTGCTAAAACCTTTTCTTCTTCTTTTCTAAAAAAAAACCAATAAAATATTT
Organism: Vigna umbellata; assembly: GCF_018835915.1. The sequence goes on from NW_025910031.1 coordinate 48,444, forward strand.
TAAAGGTTTAGGCACATGTGTGATCCCACGCATCGTCCTTGTGCTAAAACCTTTTCTTCTTCTTTTCTAAAAAAAATAATAAAATATTTTGAAGGTTTAGGCACATGTGTGATCACACGCATCGTCCTTGTGCTAAAACCTTTTCTTCTTCTTTTCTAAAATAGAATAAAAATATTTTAAAGGTTTAAGCACACGTGTGATCGCTCGCGTCGTCCTTGTGCTAAAAAACTCTTCTTCTTTCTTATAAAAAATTACAAAAATACATTTTAAAGGTTTAAACACACGTGTGACCGCTCGCGTCGTCCTTTTGCTAAAAACCTCTTCTTCTTTCTTATAAAATATTACAAAAATACGTTTTAAAGGTTAAGCACACGTGTGACCGCTCGCGTCATCCTTGTGCTAAAAATCTCTTCTCCTTTCTTATATAAAAATTACAAAAAATACGTTTTAAAGGTTGAACACTCGTGTGATCGCCCGCATCGTCCTAGTGTTCAATACCTTTCTCTCTTATTTACGTAATATTAAATGAGGATATGGGTGCTCGTGTGATCGTCCTCATCAGCCTAGTACTTAATATCCTCAATATCAAAAATTTTAAATAATGGTATGAGTGTTTGTGTGACCGTCTGCGTCGGCCTAGTACTCATTACCTTCTTTTTTCTCAAAAATACCAAAAGTACATAAAATCTTCAAAAAAAAAAATTAAAAACATCTACTTTTTCAAACAACAAACAATCGTTTAAGCCAGAACTACGTAACCCTCATTTCTCATTTTGAATGAGAATACGTAGGAGCAAGGTTAATCCTTGTCGGGCCCAAAAAAACTAAAAAATATATTTTGTTTCTTTAGAGTTTTATTTTAGGGGATAATTAAACATTTTAAAAATCACATCATATTCGCGTATTTAGTTAAAGGTACTGCCTTCGGGCGGGCATTGTAGGGTGCTAATACCTTCCCTACAAGTAACCGACTCCTGAACCCAAAATCTCATTTTCGTAGACCATGCCTTATCAGTTTTTGGTTTTTCCGTAGTTTTCCAGAATAAACTATGGTGGCGACTCCAAATCTCTTTTTCGAAACCCGTTTCTTTTTTGGATCATCGTCCCGTCGCGATTCCGGTTGCGACAATTCTCAAGAAGGTCAACTCTCTCAAAGTAACGTTCATCTCTCGAAAAAAACTATATAAGGAGGACTCACACAAAAGAATACAATAACTTTTGCTATCAGTGTATTGTTATATTGTTATTCTCTCTATAAGCTTACGTCGTTTGAGCGTATTCATAGAACAAAAGAAAGAACTTCACAAGTTCTCATATTTCATTGTATTATACTTATCCTTTCACTAAGAGTTACTCAAATCTGTACTCGTAAACAAATACTAATTATGTTTGGATATTTTGAAGAGAATTAAAACACTTGTATTATTTAATTGAGGAGAGTTAAACATTCTAGACGGTTGTCTAGGGTTGATACCAAGAGTGGTTAAACTCAGACTAGTCAGGATTGACTAGGGGAACCAAGAGTGATTTATAATACTTGGGAACCAGGAGTGGTTGATAATACTCGGTGTATACTAGGAATGGTTGATACTCGTTTGTAATCTTGGATAAGATTAGTGAAACCCCTTAATAGTTCTTATGGGAGATTGGGCGTAGCTCAGGATTGAGTGAACCAATATAAAATACTTGTGTTATTGCTTTTCTTGTTTAGAAAATAGTTTTCCTAAATGCTTGCTTGAAAACATAAGCATTTAACTACTACTGCAATTTAACTAACACTTGCTATATTTATTAAATAATGTTCTTAAGAAAAGTCTTGAAACACTATTCAAACCCCCTCTTCCCCTTCATAATGTTTCCTTGTATTTAAGTTGGTATCAGAGTTATTCTCAGGGGTTAGTTCTTCTTTAGACTTGAGAAAACGGTCTTGATAAGTGATGGAAAACGAAGTGTAGAAAAAGTGATGTCAATTATCTCAACCAAGAGGGGGGTGAATTGGTTAGCCCAGTTCTTTTCAAAAGCTTTTCAAAATCTTTAAGGTTTATTGGAATGCAATATAATAAGTATATGAACAACAATAAAAGAAAAGGAAGAGAGAGATCAACACAAAGATTTATATTGGTTTGGTTAAACTTACATGCAGTCTTCCCTCAACAACCTTAGTTGAAGGGAACCACTATAATGATAGAGTTATACAAGCAAGAATAAAGAGAGCTCCCCTCTCAATGCACTCTCCTTCCCCAACTTAATATCCCTTATAGTACAAGATGTGAATCACCTCACAATCTCACAACCCATAAAGTAGTCCCAACTTTTTGTAACCTTAGAGCAATCCCAACGCTAATATGCAGAACACACACGTTCTCTTCTTAGCTCATAACAACATGGAACACAATCCTCTTGATTGTAGGTAGACACTGATCCTCAGAATATACACCTCAAGTGTAGAATATGATCAGCAATGTGTACACTACAAGAAAAAATTGAATTACATACAACCAAAATTCTTATATAAGGCCCAAAATCCGTATATAACGCTTGGTTACATACGGCTTACATATGGACAAAAGTCCGTATATAAAACTATTGTACCTAAGGTATGTATGAATTTATCCATTCCTAGTTAGGCATGATAAATATCATATACTTAGTTTATGCATTTTTAGGGTTGTAGGACATGCAAGTCAATGGTGGAATCAAAGATAATCTATGGTTGAGAAAGGTAGAAAATCTCCAATTAAAGATTGGTGTGACTTGAGAGCATGAACAAGAGAAAAAGAGAGATTCAAAGAAGAAAAGATGAACAAATGAGAGAGATATAAAAGAAAGAAAGAGTTGAAAGAAAACAATGTTTTGCTACCTTAGAAGAAAAGCTTAGAATTCTTAATGATAAACAAGAAAAAGTCCAAAAGGATTTAAGGAAGATTAAGAGAAGAAGAGAGGAACACAAAAGAAGGAAGAAAGAACAAAGAGAGAATGAGGAGTATGAGAAAAGAGAGAAATGACAAAGAGAGAAAGAGGAACAAGTAAGAAGAGAGAAAAAGGAGGATGAAAGAAGAAGAGAGTATGAAGAGAAAAAAGATAAAAGAAATGAATGAGAAATAAAAGAGAGAAAAGGAAGAGATTGAGATAAGAGAAGAAGAGAAAGAATTACTAAAACCCCCTACCATTCCCACAATCAAGGTTGAGACTAAGATCATGAAGGTAGTTTTCTAATCCTTGCACTTTTCTCAATACATCTAACCATCTTTCATAACTCCAACTTTTACTTTTGAAATTTTTCAACTTCTTTTTCACTTCTCATTATTTTTAACTCCTTAAATTTTTCCAAATCAAACTTTGAGTTGATGTTACCTTCTAGGATACAATTAATTCAAAGTAAAAACAAACAATTTTGTGGAGTAAACCTTCAAATTTTCAAGTAAATTCTCTTGAAATTAGCATAACGTCTTCTTTAAATCTTTCATCTAGATACATATTGCTTGTGGCCCATAAGATTATTAGTTTTGTGTTTGATGACACTTGCATATGGATTTTTGGTCCTGGTGGAAAGATACACAAATTAACCAATAATAAGAAAAATGTTTTTGTCATAAAAGAACATGAAGATTTGAGGATAATTTCTTTTCAAAAGGGAGGGTATGATGACATATCCCTAAAAATTAACTCTTTTGTTGGAATGGATAGTCTTTCAAACATATACATCTAACACAAGATAAATAAAAGCTTCAAAGATGCTCCTACTCTTGATCATTCATTTGATTTAAGGTGTATCATTGTTGGGAGCTAGATTCTTCATTTACTCACTATTATAACATTTGTTCTAACTTGTGTTATAAAATGGGTATTTGACCCTAGTGAAGAAGCATACAAAACTCCAAAGAAGATAAGGAAGTTTGCCTTATTCCATGTTGAAGATTTGAGGGCATATCTTTTTCAAGAGGGAGGGAATGATGGCAAATCACCTAGCCATGGTCAAGCACTTTCAAAAGAGTGGAAGCCATCCAAAAATATGACATCAACTCTAACTTGTGGGCCACCTTTAGAGCCATCATGAAGCATGTATTGAAGAGTAGTGTAGGATATCTAGGCCATTGTATTCAACCATGTAATGTAGGTTTGTTTAAGGCTTGTATCAAGGCCTAAGTAACATAGGATTTTCTTTAAGTTAGACATCCAAGCCAAGTGGAAAGTGTGTGCCATGTGTCATGCATCCATTGGAGAGGATTTGCTTTTTAGAAGTGGCCAAATGACACCCTAAGAGTGGAGAGGATTTCCTTTTGGTAGTGACCACATGTCCCTCCACCACTGGAGATTATTTGTTTTTAGTAGTGGCCACATGGCACTCTAGGAACGAAGAGGATTGTGTTTTGTGAGTGACCACATGTCCTCCCATCATTGGAGAGGATTTTTTGACAGTTGTCCATTCCTTAGAAGGCTTCATTTTTTGCCAATGAGAGCAAAGGTAGGAGATCATGCTTTTAGGGTTAGAAGAAGACACCCTTAGCCTATAGAGGTGTCTCCACCCTTGTATTTCATCTTTGATGTTGAGTAATGTTATGCTGTCCATTTTTTGTCATACTACTCATCTTAGATCAAGACTAGAGCAATCCATGAGGCCCCTCTCATCACCTTCCTCCTTGAGTTGACCTAACCTCTCTTGGAGCCACCAAACACTACATCACCACCACCACATCTCCTAGATACCATGAGCTTATACCCTATCCACACTTTATCTCATCATCTTTGAACCATTTACCATCACATTTCCGCACCATTCATCCAAGGAAACACCTCTCTGTGCACATCTCCTAGCCTTGGCCCAACCTAGCCAAGGAGGTTGCTATCAATAACATTACTAAATTCCAAGATCAAATACAAAGGTGGAGACACCTCTATTTATAAGTCAAGGTGTCTCCTTCTAACCCTAAAATCATGATCTCCCACCTTTGTTCTCATTGACCAAAAATGAGGTCTTCTAAAGAGTGGACAAGTGTCCACAAATCCTCTCCAATGATGGGAGGACATGTGGCTACTCACAAAGCACAATCTTATCCATTCTTAAAGTTCCATGTGGCCATTACTAAAAGAAAATCCTCTCCAATGGTGGAGGGACATGTGGCCACTACCAAAAAGAAAAATTTTCCACTCCTAAGGTACCATGTGGCTACTTTTTTAAAAGGAAATCCTCTCCAATGGAAACATGACACATGACACATACTTTCCACTTGGTTTGAATATCTAACTTAGGGAAAATCTTATGTTACTTAGGTCTTAATACAGGCCTTAATCAAACCTACATTGCATGGTCGAATAAAAGGCCTAAATCATACACTATTCCTTCTTCTTCCATGATGGCCCAAGTGAAACACACCTTTGTTTCTCCTTCTACGAATGGTTCTTCTTGAAGGAGTTTGTTCATACTTCTAGTGGTTGGAGCCTTGGCTATAAGTTTGCCATCAATATGTTTTTGACATGAAATGGATATCTCCATACTTTATATCTTGTTATTTTTAGTGAAATATTGAAATAATCAAATATGGTAAAATCTATACTTAAAACAAATTCGTGTAAAAGTGTACATATTGGTTCGTGTAATCATACTCTTAAAATATCAAAAGGAAACTATTTATGTTCAAGTTAGTTTTAACAATACTATTGTGAATAGTATTGTGACTATATGCATGAGGTTGGGTGATTTCTTGGTCTTGCATCGGTACCTGTGGATTCAAGGTACACAAAAGGAAACACCTTTTACCTCTTAATCTACAACAAGAAATGCTATTGGAACAATATCTAATCAAGACATGCAATGAGAAAAATAATGATGAAAATGTCTGACTTCTAAAGAGAAGCGACATTAAGAGCTCGTATATACTATTAAATTTTATAAGAGATATAACTCATGTCACATGCTAAAACTATATTTCCCTTGTTTCCTTAATTTCTTTTATATACTATGTATTCTTTATCACGTTCTTATTTCCCACATCGTCGCAAAACCCACTATTTGGTTATAGACAAAATCAAAATCGAACATCTAATATTTTATAATTGGCAATGCCATCCAAATCCATGTTAAGATTATAACATAATTATAATGATGAAACAATTACAATAAGATATTAAAAATGAGTAAAGATTATGAAATCTAATAAATTGTATACGAATTTATTAATTTTAAGGAACCATTTGATCCACTCTTACAATGGCAAAGAGTAATAAATTAAAACTGAAAAAAAAATATACATATCAAGGGTTGCATGCATTAGGAAATATAAAAAGAACACAAAATCAGTATGTTTGCAATTATCTTAATAGGGTCGGGAAGAGAGCACATAGGAAGAACCCAATAACTATGAGTGAAAAATTGAAATTTGGGTGAGGTGAAGAGGTACTAGAAGGAGACATGGGAATGTCGCCAAAAGCAGTTGGGTAAGAAGTTGCGGATTGAGGCAGTGAAGACGGAGAAAGTGTGTCGGTGTTTCCTCCAACTCCCACAGTTATGTGAAGCTTTTGATGCTTTTGGCAATGACCAAACTCTGCACTGGTGAAGTAAAACTCCCCTACTGATGTAATGTTGAACAACGAGTTCCCATTGTTCATGTACAAGATTGGATCTTTAAGGTTGCAGCTGTTGTAGGACTCCTCTGTCACTTGAATCAATGAATCTTGGCTTGGTGGGTACAGAAACACTGCACATATTCGACATATTAGTGTTGAATTGGCAAAGCTTTTGCAAAGATGGGGAGTACTGGATATGAAGGAAGAACTTACAGAGGGAATCACCGATCTTGAGGTTGTGATATTTGGACCATTTGTCATAGACTCGTGAATTTGATGAAGTGGGGATCCCCCAGGAATCTAGATCTCCAACTTTGTATTGGTCACTTTCCACCTTGGTTTGGATTTGAACCCAAGTAGCAAAGAGATACACCAAAAAGAGATTAAATCTAAAACCTCTAAGAAAGGGCATTTTGATTCTGACCAGGAACTGGAATTTTCCTAGATTTAAGAAGCGAGTGAGCAGAGATGTGGAGAGAGACGTGTAGTGCGCCACTGCAAGCTTTTGAAGATGATATCAGAATGATTCCTTAGTGTCAATTTACCTTAAAGCCCTCTTCCTCCTAAATACTAATCAAGTATATGACCAAAAATTGATGGTTTTTGTGTGAAAAATAAAATGTGGTACTGTTGTTGGAAAAAGATGACATGAGTAAAAGTAAATGGTTGAACGAAGAAAAAAATACACATCACACACTTTTATATTTATTTGACATAAATTATACAGATAAAATGATTTAAAAAATATAAATTTTTATATTATTTTAAGAAAAAAAAACTAAAAAATAAATAAAAATAATATTAAATAAATGAAAAATATTTAAATGCGTTAAAAAAAATGCTTGATTTGAGAGTGGAAAAGTAAAAAATATTACAAGGGGCTATAATTGGCATGTGGCAGCTGGCAGTGTGATTGTGTTTGAAAGGTTTGGGAGTTTCATAATTGTTGTGTATATGAGAAACAGTACTGTTACATAATCATGTGGTACATAGATATGGCAGCAAGCAAGCTGTGGAGGCACATCACATGGTTTAGTAAATGCATACAAAAACAATTCTGGTCCTGTAAATTCTATTTAAATATTTACTAAAAATGTAATTACCAATATTTTTTCTTTAAGATAATGCAATTTTTTTTACAAAATTAAAAATAAAAGCTAATGAGTTATTCAATATAATTTACTAAATTATTTAATTGACTTAATAATGTAAAAAAAAGAATATTTCTAAAATAATAGATTGCCGACATATTTAATTAATTATATAATATTTTAATAAAATTTATATTATAATATCAATGTATAAAAATATTATTTATTAATTACAATTTAATTAGACATAAAATAACATGAACATTTAGATTGCGACATGCACAATAAATGCTAGTTTCATGAAATAATAAATGTTTAAAATTAACTATTGATGCCTTTGTTTTTTGCTTTTTACTTGATCCTTCCTTACGTTTTAATCTCTATACTTAATCAAAGATGCAGCTTTTTCAATTGGTACAACACATTAATAATATACATCTGCAATAAAATATGAATAATGATACTTTAACAATATTTTTTTTACAACATTTTAACATCATCGTGTCATTATGTGATTGGTCCATGTTAGTGTTTATGATTATTATTATTGATTGTGGAGTAATTTTGGACCAATCACAGAATGACACGTAGATAATGTTAAAATGTTGTCAAAAAAACGTTGTCAAAGTATCATTACCCATAAAATATAGTTCAAGATATATTAAATATATTAAATGGATAATGATACTTTAACAATATTGTTTGACAACATTTTGACACGGGTCACGTGTCAAAATATGACTAGTCCATATGGAAATGAAAATAAAAAATGTAAAGTGACGTGGAAATAGAATTGGGGGCAGGGTTTGAATTGAGAGGGTTTCAATTTAACTTTTCAGAATTTGAATTTGAGGCACTTTTAGAGAGAGAATGCGAAAATTTTACAGAAAGAATCCAAGCTCATAGAGAGAATTCGAATCCTAGAGAGAAGTTCTTCCCTCCCACCCACCCACCCATTTTCGTGCCCATTAAGAGCGTCGCCGAAGTGTCGGAGTGCCAGAGTTCCGCCGTTGAGGAAACCCACCAACCCACCGATGTAGTCACAGCCGGAGTGCTGGAGAGAACCCGAACCCTAGAGAGAAGGACTTCCCTCCCACCCTCCCATTTTTGTGCTTCTTTCGAAAAGCGTGTGTTTTGATCATCATTTAGCATCGTTGTTGAAATTAAAGGTTCTTGGAGATGCAAGTCAATATTAGAAGTTCAACAACACCTTGATGTAAAGGTGTCATTTTCGGAGTTGGTCTGCGTGTGCAAAACCTTTTCCTAAAGTACCCACTTATTTTGCCTTCTATACCACTACTGTTTCTGCGGCATGAGTTTGACAAAATATGCTTCCTTGTCCACGAAATTGCTCATAAGTGGCATAATAATTGGTTACACATCACTTTTAAGTTTAAAAAATGACGATACATAAATTAGGCGTCCAAAATGAGTGTCATCATCCTAGTTGACCCGCCTGTGCAAAACCTTTGCCTAAAGTACCCACTTATTTTGTCTTTAATACCACTTATGTTTTTACAGCAAGAGTTTAACAAAATATGCTTCCTTGTTCACAAAATTGTTCATGGCATAATAATTGGTTACACATTATTTTAAGTTAAAATAATGATAAGACATAAATTAGTATCCTCTAGCCTGTACAAAAGAATAACGAAAGATGCTAACAATGACTGTATGGACAGACATAGCTCGGGAGAAGCTAAATAAGAGTCGAGGTGCCCAGTTGAGGCTTGAACAAAAGCAATACTGTCAATATTGAAACCTTAATTCAACTAAAGAAGAAGCTTAGAGAGAGCTGCAACAGTTGTCTAAAGATTTGTAATCATTGTATCACACATTGAGAGGCACATTAGATTAGGCATACAATTGAAACATTCCTCCTGGAAACTCGTAAGGGAAGTATTGAAATCAAGATTTAGGGTATACATATGCATGAACTTCTCCGTTAAGTTCAACTTCTGGAAACATGAGCACCTCAATGTCAAAACTTGGCATGCCAAAACTCTTTGTGAAATATCTCGTAAGAAGTCCTTCCCATGTAACATATCCTGCAGATGGGCTACTCGAAGCTTTTTATTAACAGCACACATCAGTGACAATGCATGTTCTCCATTTAACACACATGATGATTCATTACGTACATCAACAACTTCTATTTCAGAAGCATAAAAGTTCATGCACAAGTCAAGAAGTCGAGCAATATCAACATCTTTTAGGTCCATCAATTAAAATCTCCAGCTTGCACAGTTTATGATTGAACTTTTTAACCTCAGCCTTGAAAAGACTTGCCCAAATAAAATAATTAGGCAAAACACCCTGTCTCCTGCAAGAATCAACATACCTGTCTTCCAAGGTCTTGATGTAGATGGTCATGGTGATCGCACAACACACAGTGATTGGAGATTATCTCTGATCAACACTTATGGAATCCAAAGCGGAAAAATTTATTTATTTATTTTCAAACCGAAATAGATTGGAGTATGTATGTCACAATGCAAACCACACTCTGATTCAAATAGTTATCTCTTTTCTATCTTTCGTACTTTATTTTTTTTCTTTTTTCAACATCCCCACCTAGCACCATTTTAGAGATTCCAGAACCAACTTCAACAGTAAATGTTAGATGTAATTTTTTAGATGTATTTGCATCTCCAGTTGGATTCAATTCAAGCGGTTTGATGAAACTTGAAAGTACCCAGTTGGCATCTCAAGTAGCAGCATATGCAGTTACTCGAATTGCCACTATGATGGTTATTCTGGACAGAGAGAAAGACGAATTAAGAAAGACAGAAACCATAGAACATCCTAAACTCTAGGTTCTACATCATTTTCTTCTTATAGGTTGAGGAGTTGTGATGTTTTCATAGGTTGCCTTTGTCATCTCCTCATAAATGCAGATGGTTTTTGACAAAACTATCATAGAACAAACATCTTTCACCGTCCCAGGAGCCGCCAAGGAGATCGTGCTGCCCTGTCAGGGAAAACAATCCCACCTGGTATAGCAGGTTCCCAACGGAGCTCAACCGGTAAAAGTCGGTTGCTTAGAGTGGTTAAGAATTGACTGCGGTTTAAATGATTGCAAGCTGTTTTGACCACTCTGGTTTAGTCTCCCCCTCCGACACTGGTTCTGGTGAGAAGAGAAAAGTTTTTGTGAATTCATGTTGCTTCTGCTTGTGCGTTAATTTGCTCGCACGGTTTGAGGATTTTTTGGCTTAGATTCTGCAACAGTGTGGATGGGGTTTGATTTGGTCAACTCTAGAGTGAGGTTCTCCGAGACAACGTGCGACCTCGCCAGTGAGCGGTTAAGCCCATGATCGTCCCGGTAGGTGCCAAACTAGAGAAAAGATTAAGGCCTAAGATAGCCTTGCTGTACCGAATTGTCACCCGGCCAAGGTTGAGCACGATACACAACGATAATGCTGGGGTCAAAAGACTAGGTGATTGTTTTTCACTGTACGTTCCACCGTATGTGCCAAAATGTGTAAAAAAATGTGTCGAGTAAGACATTGAACTCCTTTACTTAAAACACTCAGTTTTTTTTATAGTACTCCATCATTTAAGTTATGCTATTAACTGTCTCTTTTTCTTGTCCAAATTGTATAAAAACATTCGGATACAGTTTGTGTAATAATATGATAATAAAGATAATTAATTAATTAATAAAAATAAATTATCAAATCTCAAATATATATTCTTTTAATTTTCAATCAATGATTATTATTCTCATGTTCATTGGTAACGGTTATTGTTCAAATTAATTATCAATGACTTTTCCGGTCGATTTTCCTCTTTACTCTGAAATGCTTTCCAAAACTTTGGTATTGTTCCGTGAAGGTTGAAAGCATGTTGGTAGAAGGCTTTTAACATCCGCAAGGGTATGGATTTTAAGTTTATCATATCTATAGTAAGGGTAATCAATGTACTCAGTTTTGTTAACATTGCTCTTGTTAAGATTGATTTTTCTATGGTTTGATTCTTTAACATTGCTCTAATATGAGCTCTATAATAGGCACAGCCAGGCCAAGGGGAGGGAGGAGGGAATGAAATTGAGCTCAATGTGTTGTCATGACAGAGATGGATTTGTTCTTATTGTTGGGATTTAAAGCATCAAGCAAGGAGATGGCACTGTAGCAGTTTGTTAAATCCTAATCACAATCTAAAATAAAACAAGATATGACACAAAAAATGAGGTACCATTCTGATTTCGAATGATTGAGAACTGTGTCAGGCAACAGTGGTCCACTTTGAGTTTGACGGCTTTTTACTGTTTGGCCTTTAATTTTGCTCATAAGTATATCTTTCTGTATATTAGATGTCATTGCCTATCATGTTGACTCATTTCTCTTCCAAATATTGGGTTCCTGGATTTTGGTTTCTGGAATCTTCTTGTTTTTGTTTAAGCATTCATTCTGCTCAGTCTGTTTTATATCAATAGTCCGTGTCTGTGATGTGATTTTATTCAGTGGTGATTTCTCTGAATTCATTTTGCCAGCACCAGACTGGGAATCAATTGCACCCTGTCATGGCAACAAAAGAAAATGATTTGTGGCAAGGTCTTCTCACAGCCTTGTAATTGGTGAAAAAATTGTTTTTCTCTTCTTCCCTCATCTTAACAATATCAGCATCATCCCTCACCTAGAAAAATTGAAGACATTAGATCTAATCTAATAAGGGCTTTTACACGATTCCAAAGAGGGGGTAAGTCAGCAAACAGTATTTTTACAGAGAGTTAGGGAGGCTTAACATGTTTGAAGAATGAATGTTTCAGTAACTTCTCTGCTGATGGCCTTTTTGTTTGGTCTTTCACTAGGCACATAGCAACCATTTCCTTAGAATACTGATCACAGCTGGAAATACTTTAATTAGACAATGGTTGAACCAGAAACACATTATGAATAACAACCATATCAGAACCATAATTCAATTTTATGTGCCATGAGTAATGAACTAAATAAAATTGCATGTATCATAATTACAACTCGTGTAACAGTCCATCCAGAAAGAACAGCAATACCTTAGACAACTTCTTATCACGATCATAATCAAGTCCAGGAGGGGCATTCTGTATGGTCATTTGAAGAACCTATACATGAAAAGAAAAAAACCAAAGTCATCTAATATTACAAATTATATCACACAATGTCAACATCTTTTTAGACACTGTCTCTGTTAGGGATTGGAAGGTATACGTGAGAAGAGAAGAAGAAAGTATACGAGAGAAGAAAAAGGACACTAAACAATGAAAGGCGGGAAGAGATCGAGCCGAATGCTGGAAGGCGGGGAGAGATCGACCATAGAAAACGGTGAGAGAGAAGAAGAAGGGCACCAAACGGTGGAAGGCGGGGAGATGTCGAGCCGAATAATGGAAAGCGGTGAGGAATCGAGCCGAACGGCTGAAGGCGGTGAGGGCTCGAGCCAAACGATAGAAAGACATGAAGAACTAGAGCCGATCGGTTGAAGAGTTACTAGTAGCAGTTAGAATGGGCGGGAAATAATTATAGTAAATAGGACTATATCATAGGGAAAATATACATGAGAAGAAGAAAGTATACGAGAGAAGAAGAAGGACACCGAACGGTGAAAGGCGGGAAGAGATCGAGCCGAACAGTGGAAGGCGGAGAGACATCGACCCGAACGATAGAAGACGATGAGGGTAGATGTGTCATTTGAGCCCCTGGCCCATGGGTTGACCCTAACCCCTTTTAAAATCAAACCCCAATTTTCTAGCCCACTTAATAGGGGGCTTTTTAAAAGCCCCAACCCCTAAAGCCCCACATAAAGTGGGCTGGGGTAGGGTTAGGATGAGGCTAGCCCCCAAACTAAATTAATTCACTTTTAATGTTTTTTTAGTTATTTCTTTTATTTACTTTACAAGTTCAATAATTTTCAAAATTTACATGATATTTAATATCTTTTTAATTAAATATAAATGTATAAATATTGATTTTATAAAAACTTATTTAAAATAATTTTTTAATTATAAGTATATTTTAAATATATAATTTTATTATTTTGGAAAGTTAAAAAAGAAAATTTTTATTATTATTTTTATTTAAAAGAAAATGAAAAAAATTTCAATAAAGAAATTATAAAAGTAACACAGTTGAAAATTCGATTTTTCAATAATCGAATTCTGATATCTATATAAATATTTGAAATATTAATTATGGATAGATTTTAAATTCAAATCTACTTATTGGATGAATTTTTAATATCGGTGTAAAATTTTTATTTTTTATAGTTTGTCATATAAAATTCTTTTGTTGAATGTTTTGTATAGATATATATACATTAAAAAATTAAACCACAAACTTTGTAAAGTTTAAAATTAATTTCAC
>NW_025910031.1:73096-135336 GCF_018835915.1 Vigna umbellata
CCTACCGTACCTAACCATGCCCAAAACCGGGCCTTCGACGCCTTGCATCCATCACGAACCAAGAAGCACTGCCTTCTTTACATGTATTTGGCCGGCGATTCATTTCTCCATGGAAGATTTCATTATCGCACCAAACGGTCACCAAAGGACTTGCCTCATTGGGACCCTGTGTTTAGATGTTAAAGTTGTGTGTTTATGTTTAATCCCTGGGCTTCAGACCTTTTGTCATTTAGGGTTCAAACCCCCCCACTCATCTTCCAATTATAAATTAAACTTTACCCTATGTGTCTGGCTTCTACAAAAACCACTATTTAGGGAGATTCTGCCTAATCCCTCTTTCTCCTATTATCCTTTAACCATCTGGCATCAGAGATCCCCAGGAATAGTTCAAGCCATACTCAACGGGTCCCTACCCCTCTCCTTCTCCCTCTTTTATCCCCCCCCCCCCTTTTCCCCCCTCTTTACCCCCCCCCCCGTCCCCTCTCCCCTTACCTCCCCCCCTCTCTTTTCTCTTCTTTTTCTCCCCTGGTTACCCACTCACCAGCCACTGCTTCTATCACTGCCGTAGACTGCCGCGCCCACCGGTCTGCCTTCCGTTCGCCCGGCAGTTCCCCACCGACCATTTTCCCGTCTCTCGAAAGACGACCACCCATCGGCAAGGATCCAGTCTCCTTTTTTTTCTTTTCTTTTTCCGGGCGACAAACGTGTGTATCACAAAGATAGCTGACTGCCCCGACCTGGACAATCTCCCAAGCCCTTTTGGCCCATCTGTTCACGCAGGGCGACGCCAAAAGCCGACATAACCCTTCCCCCTTCTCCTTTCCCCTCCTCCCCCTCCTGCTCCCTGAAAATCCTGCCCTCTTCGCATCATACCCTTCCAAGCCTGCCGCTTCCCACACCCTCTCTTTCTTCTTTCCGAGTACCCTTTTCTCCTCCCCTTCCCCCCTTTCCCTTCCCCCCTCCTCCACTCCCCCCCTTTCCCTTACCCTTTCTTTTTCTTGCCCCTTTCCCCCCCGCCTTCCCTTCTCCCCCCCTCCCTCTTCCTCCCTCCTCCCCCCCCCCCCCCCCCTCCCTTCTCCCCTCCCCCCCTTCCCCTCTCCCCCTTCCCCCTCCCCCCTTTTTCTTCCTCCCCCTCTCCCCTCCCCCCTTTTTTTCTCTCTATTTCCCCCCCTCTCTCTTTTCTCCTCTTTCCCTTCATTCCTTCCCCGTGCAATGAGCGTCGCAGCGAGATTTTCCCGCCCCGTTTTATCTCCACCCTCCACTCACCGATAACTGAACACCCCCTCTTCACACCCCCCACAAGCATTCACCTTCTTTCCCATCGCATCGCTTTCCTCCGCCATATCCTTTCTCGGATAATATGTGGCTCGTTTGCCTGGCAATTCGCGGCCCGCTTTATTCGGATCTTTTAGGCGTGCTCCTCTCCCTCTCACCACCCTGGCGGCCCCCCCCCCGCCCGCCCCCAACTTGCATCGATATTGGAGTTCCCCCCCGTCGTCTCGCCCTTTCCCCCTCCCCCCCCCCCAACCAGGTAAAGGACGCCAAATGTGACCAATGGGCAAGCTAGCAACAAAATTGATTAGATGTTTATGCACTGATGGACGTTTTCCTTCCTCGACCCTTATAGCAATGGCCTAATTTCTGATCCACCTCCCCGATTCCACTGTTGGAGACCATTCCTAACTTCATCCACGACCATAAATACCCCTCGTACTCTTTCAGGAATTTCTCAGATGGTATGAGGACCGTCAGCACTCTAGTTCCACTACATCTGCTTTTGTTATACGCACAGGTACTCCTTTTTTTGGTCTGACTCACTCTCTCGGATCTTGGGTCCTTGACTCAGGCGCCACCGATCATATCACTGGTAACAATGGCTGATGGGTCTAGAGTCTCGTCTCTAGTATTGTGTAATGTTCATATTTTTCAGTTCACTCCATTTTATAATGTACTTGATGTCCCTAGGTACGTAACCTTATTGTCCCGGGTTAAGTCGTCTAACCGTTCTCCCTTAATTTGTGTTATTTCATTTACCAAAGATGTATGTTTGGTTGCAGACCGGAGTTTCGGAAAAAAAGATGATTGGCCACAGGATGTGAGTTATATGGCCTATATCCATCTCAGCCCTTCTCCAAATGCTGCGTAATCATGGAGTCAACCATCCCTTTATTCATGCCTCAAATTAGGTCATCCACGTCGTGGCCAAACGCAGCAATTTGTTCAGGAGTATGTCCGAAAGTTATCAAGTTCGTCGATGTGAGTTCTTGTCAGTTAGGTAAACATACTCGTAGTTACTTTCCTCGTAGTGTTTCACAAAGAGCGTCATCCCCCTTTTCATTGGTTCATTCTGATATTTGGGGACCTAGTCGTGTTAAGTCAACTTTCGGATTTCAGTTATTTGTTACGTTATTGAGACTTATTCAGTTGGTTGGTTTCTCATTGGGAAAAATAATTCTAAGTGTTTTTCTATTTTTCAATCTTTTTGTCAATGAGAATAAAAACTTAGTTTGGGGTTTTCTATTCGACACTTAGCAGTGTGATAATGGCCGTGAATACCGTCTCAAACGTTTAAACATTTTCATTGGCTTATCATGGCATTCTTCACCAAACCTCATGTGCCTAGCACCCTCAACAAAATGGGGTGGCTGGAGCGGGAGGAGGGGGGGGGGGGGGGGTGGGGGGGGGGGGGGGGGGGGGGGTGGGTGGGGTGTGGGGGGGGGAGGGGGGCGGGGTGGGGGTGGGGCGAAACAAGAACAAGAAGGGGGGGGGAGGTGGGGTGGGTGTGGGGGGGGGGGGGGGGGAGGTGGGGGGGGAGGGGCGGGGGGGGGGGGCGTTAGGGGGAGGGGGGGGGGCGGGGTGGTGGGGTGGGGGTGTGTGGGGGGCGGGGGGTGGGGGGTGGGGGGTGGGGGGGGCGGGGCGGGGGGGGGGGAGGGTGGGGGGGGGGATGGGGGGGGGGGGGGGGGTGCGCGAGGGGGGGGGGGGGGGGGTGGTGGTGGGGGAGGTTGGGTTGGGTGTGGCGGGGGGTGGTGGGGGGGTGGGGGGTGGGGGGTGGGGGGGTGGGGGGGGGGGGGGGGGGGGGGGGGTGGGTGGGGGGGTGGGCGGGTGCGGTGTGGGGGGCGGGGGTTGTGGGGTTGGGGGGGGTGGGGGGGGTGGGGGTGGGTGGGGGGGTGAGGGGGGGTTTGGTATGTTGGGGGGGGGGGGGGGGGTGGGGTGGGGGGGTGGGGTCGGGGTGGGGGGGGGGGTGGGGGCGGAGGGGGGGGGGGGGTGGGGGGGGGCGGGGGGGGGGGGGGGGCGGGGGGTGGTGCGGAGTTGGGGGGGGGGGCGGGGGGGGGGGGGGGGGGGGGGTGTGGTGGGGGGTGCGGGGGATGGTGGGGGTGGGGTGGGGATTTGTGGTGGGGGGGGGCGGGGTGGGGGGGGTGGGGTGGGGTCGGGGGTAGGGGGAGGGGGGGGGGGGGTGGGGGTTGGGTGGGGTTGTTGGGGGTGGGGGGGGGTGGGGGGGGGGGGGTGGGGGGGGGGGGGGGGCTGGGTGGGGGGGGTGGTGGGTGGTGGTGGGGGGGGGGGGGGGGGGGGGTGTGGGGGGGGGGGGGGGGGGGGGGGGGTGGGGGTGGGGGGAGGGGGGATGGCGGGGGTTGGGGAGGGCGGGGGGGGGGGGGGGGAAGGGGTTAGGTGGAGGGGGGGGGGTTGGGGGCGGGGTTGTGGAGGGGGGGGGGGGGGGGGGGCGGGGGGCGGGGGGGGGGGGCGGGAGGGGGGGGGGGGGGGAGGGAGGCGGGGGGGTGTGGTTTGAGGTGGGGTGGGGGGGGGTGGGGGGGGGGGGGGTGGGGTTGGGGTGGGGGTGGGGCGGTGCGGGGGTTGGGTGGGGGGGGGGGGGGGGGGGGGGGGGGGGGGGGGGGGGGGTGGGGGGGGGGTTGGTGGGGGGGGGGGGGGGGGGGAGGGGGGGGGGGGGGGGGGGGGGGGGGGAGGGTACGGGCGTGGGGGTGGGGTGGGGGGGGGGGGTGGGGGGGTGTTGGGAGGGGGTGGGGGGGGGTGGGGTGGGGGGGGGGCGGGGGTGGTTAGGGGAGGGTAGGGGGGGGGCGGGAGGGAGGGGTGGTGGGGGGAGGAGGGGGTGGGTGGGGTGGGGGGGTGGGGGTGGGTGGGGGGGGCTGGCGGTGGGGGGGGGGCGGGGGGGGGTGGGGGGGGGGAATGGGGGGAGGGGGGGGGGGGCGGGGGTTGGGGGGTGGAGGGGGGGGGGGGGGAGGGGTGTGGGGGGTGGGGGTTGTGTGGGGGGGCGGGCAGGGGTGGGGGGGGGGTGGGGGGTGTGGTGGGGTGGTGGTGGGGGGTGGGGATGGGGAGTGGGTGTGGGGGGGGGGTGGGGGGGAGGTGCTGGGGGGGGGTGGGGGGGGGGGGGGGGGGGGGGGGGGGAGTTGGGGGGGGATGGGGAGGGTGGGGGGTGGGTTGGGGGGGTGTGGTCGCGGTGGGGGGGGGGTTGGGGGGGGGGGGGTAGGGGGGGGGGGTGGGGGGGGTGGGTGGTGGGGGGTGGGTAGGATGTGGGGGGGGGGGTGGCGGGGGGGGGGGGGGGATGGGGGGGGGGTTTAGCGAGGGGGGGGGGGGGTGGGGGGGGGGTGGAGGGCGGGGGGGGGGGGGGTGGGGTGTGGGGGGGGGGGGGTGTGGGGGGGGTGGGGGAGGTGGTGGGGGGGTTGGGGGGGTGGGGGGTGGTGTGGGGGGGATGGGGGGGTAGGGGGGGTGGTGGGTGAGGGCGGTGGGGGTGGGGTGGGGGGGGGGAGGTTGAGGGGGGGGGTGGGTGGGCTGGGGGGGGGGGGGGGCGGGGGTGTGTGTGTGGCTTGGGGTGGGGGGGGGGGGGGGGTGGGTGGTGGGGGGGGGGGGCGTGGGGGGGGTGACGGGGGGGTGGTGGGGGGGGGGGTGGGGCGGGGGGGGGGGTGGGGGGGGGGGGGGTGGGGGGGTGGTGGGGGGGGGGTGGGGGGGTGGGGGGGGGGGGGGGGTGCACGGGGGGGTAGGTGGGGGAGGGGGTCTGGGGTGGGGGGGGGGGGGGGGGCGGGAGGGGGGGGGCGGGGGGGTGGGTGGGGTGGGGGTGGGGGAAGGGGGGGAGGGGGGGGGGTGGGGGGGGGGTGAGCCTGGGGTGGAGGGGGGGGGGTGGGGGGGGGGGGGGGGGGGGGGTGGGGGGGGGGGTTGGGGGGTGGGGTTCGGGGGGGGTGGGGGAGGAGGGTGTGGGTGGGGGGTGTGTGGGGGGTGGGGTGGGGGGGGGGGGGGGGGAGGGTGGGGGTGGGTGTGTGGGGGGAGGGGGGGGGGGGGGGGGGAGGGGGGGAGGGGGGGGGGGTGGTGGGGGGGGGGGGGAGGTGGGGTGTGGGGTCAGGAGTGGTGGGGTGGGGGGGGGGGGGGGGGGGGGGGGGGGGTGGAGGGGGGGGGGTGGGGGGGTCGCGGGTGTTGGGGGGGGGGGGGGGGTTTGGGGGGGGGGGAGGGGTGGGGGGGGGGGGGGGGGTGGGGGGGATTTGGGTGGGGGGGGGGGGGGGGGGGCGCGGGTTTGATGGGGGGGGTTGGGGGGGGGGGGGGGTTGGGGGGGTGGGGGGGGTGGGGGGGGGAGAACGTGGGGGGGGGGGGGGGGGGGGGTGGGGGGGGGGGGTGGGGGGGGGGTGGGGGGGGGGGGGGGGGGTGGGGGGGGAGGGGGGGGGGGTGGGGGGGGAGGTTGGTGGGGGTGGGGGTGGAGGGGGGTTGGGGGGGGGTGGTGTGGGTGGGGGGGCCCACGGGGGCCACCGTGGGAAGTGGAGGGGATGGGGGTGGTGGGGGGGGGGGGGGGGGGGGGGTGTGGGAGGGAGGGAGGGGGGGGGGGGGGGGGTGGGGGGTTGTGGGGTGGGGGGGGGGGGGGGTGGGGGTGGGGGGTGGGGGGTGGGGGTAGTCGTGAGGGGTTGTGGGGGGGGGGGGGGGGGGGGGGTGGGGGGGGTCGGGGGGGGGGGCGGGGGGGGGGGGTGGGGGGGGGGGTGGGGGGGCGGGGGGGGGGGGTATGGGGGTGGGGGAGGGTGTGTAGGGGAGGGGGGGGTGGGGGGGGTGGGGTAGGGGGCGGGGTGGGGGTGGGAGGGGGGGGGGGGGGGGGGGGGGGGGGGGGGTGGGGTGGGGTTGGGGGGGGTGGGGGGGGGTGGGGGGAGTGGTGGGGTATTGGGGGGGGGGGGGGGGGGTGTGGGGGCGGGGGGATGGGGGTGGGGGGGAAGGGGGGGGGAGGGGGGGGGGGAGGTGGGGGGGTGGTGGAGGGGGATGTGTTGGGGGGGGGGGGGGGGGGGGGGGGGGGATGGGGGGGGGGGGGACGGGGGTGGGGGTGGGGGGGGGTGGCGGGGGTGGGGGGGGGGGGGGGGTGGGGGGGGGGGGTGGGGGGGGGGGGGTGTGGGGGGGGGGGGGGGGGGGGGGGGGAGGGGGGGGGGTGGGGCAGGGTGTTAGGTGGGGGGTGGGGGGGGGTGGGGTGGTGTAGTGGGGGGGGGGGGGGTGGGTGGAGGAGAGGGGGGTGGGGTCTGGGGGGTGGAGTTAGGGGGGTGGGGGGGGGGGTGGGGTGGAGGGGGGGGGGGTGGTTGGGGTTTGTCGGGGGGGGGGTGCGTGAGGGGGGGGGGGGGGGGGGGGGGTGGCGGGGGGGGGTTAGGGGTGGGGGGGTGGGGTGGGGCGGGGGGGGGGGGGGGGGGGGGGGGGTGGGGGGGGGGGGGGGGGGTGGGGGGGGGGTGTGGGGGGGGGGGGGGGGGTTGGGGCGGGGTGTGCGGGGTCGGGGGTGGGGGGGGGGGTTGGTGGGGGGGTGGGGGGTGGGGGGGCGGGGGGGGGGGGCTGGGGGGGGGGGGGGGGTTGGGTGATGTGGGGTCGGGGGGGGGGTGGGGGGGGTGGGGGGGGGGGGTGTGTGGGGGGGGGGGGGTGGTGTGGGGGGTGGGGGGGTGTGGGGAGGGGGGGGGGGGGGGGGTGTGGGGGGGGTTGGGTGGGGGTGGGGGTGCGGGTGGGGGAGGGGGGGGGTGGGGGGCGGGGGGTGGGGGGTGTTGGGGGCGCAAAGAATAGAAACCCCTTATTGAAACAACTCGTAAATTCTCATTCATGGTCAAGTACCTCACGTTTTTGGGGTGATGCTATTCTCACGGCATGATCTTATCAACAGATGCATCTTCGTCCAGATAAACAAAATCCATATTTTATCTTATTTCCTCAAGACCATCTACATCCATACCTCTTTCGGAGGTTTTTGGGTTATACAGTTTTGTTCAATGATATTTTAGTCACTTGATCTTCTTGATAAGGTTTCTCTCTAGGTTCACAAATGTTTCTTCTTAGGATTTCCACGTCACAAAAGGGCATATTAAGTGTTTTCCCCATCCCTCAATCGTCATGTTATCTATGGTTGATGTACTTGTGATGAGAATCTTTATTTCTTTTTACTTTACACATCTATCTTCTAGTTTGTACCTCTCCCTGTTACTGTTGATATTCCTCTTATCGGTGATCCTCCTGGTGTGCTACACCCTTTTGCTCCTCCTTCTTTAGACTTCATTCAACACAGATCGTTACTTCACCACCAACATTTCAGGTTTTTTATAGTCGCCGCAATTGTCTCCCTCATGAAATCACTTACAGTGCCGCCTCCGGGGGGCGGCCGCCGGCGCCAGCGAGACATCGACAGAGAGAGAAGAGACAGAGAGGGTAGACAGAGACATAGAGACAGAGAAAATGAGAGAAGAGAGACAGGGAGAGAGACAGGAACAGAGAAGAGAGAGACAAGAAGAGTAGAGAGATAGACATATCTATATATTATATATATATATATATATGAAGGACCCAAAATTACTAACACATTCTCTTCAAAATCCTCCGTGTACGCAATCTTTATAAGATGCAAACAGAGCCCTCGTCCATGAACTACATCACAACCCACAAACTTTGCTCCACTGTGAAGGAGCAATGTACCTTCAGCACGTTCGGGTGATCGATCAGACTCATGGTCTGTGCTTTCCTTCGTAAATCATCTTGCTGCAATATCAAACATCGATTAATTAAATGATTGATCAAAAGCGAAATCAAAGAGTAGTGAGGTGGAAAAAGATACAAACTAGATTGATCTCATAGGGATCAAGATCCACACATTTGACGAGAACCACTTGATTGAAGGGAAGATAGATGGCTCGAAAGATGGTGGCGGTGGCGCCATAACCAACTTCTTTTAGAAGCTTGTATAGTCGGAAGGGTTGATGGAGAAGTTTTGGCTATGGTCATGAGTCCCTTCCATTTGAATTCACTCAATGAATGTGGTGATCTTTATAATTGAGGGTGATAATGACGATGATGTTGTTTCAACAGAATCCACCACTGCTTCATCGAACTTAGAAGCAATTTTCATTTTCAGTGGACTATTGCACACTTTTGGCTCACAAACCTGTCTTTATTAATAAATTAATTAATCTTACTACAATTGCTGTCTAAAGTCTATATTTTTATTTTAAAGATGGTTATGTTTTTGTGACATCATATATCATAGAAATCATAGAAACAAACCTGCATATGAAATAAAATATGTACGTCACATAAATACATACCAAAATATATTTTTCAATAAAAAATAGAATTATAATCATATATGTTTCATAGAGTGGTGCAACTACTCACGTTTTGAAATGGACCAAAAGTCCACCGTAAGAAAAAAACAACACTAAGACATAAATACAAAAACCATATTAGTTTGAGGAACTAAAAGTAACTCAAAAACACCCAAAAAAAGAGTAAAGAACGAAGGAACCAAAGCTCATTGTGAAGAAACACATTTAAGAATGAAATACCACTAAGGAGGGGTTCATTGATAACGATTGATTTTACCGTTATCTGTGATGCAATTTTGATACAAAATCAGCTCTTTTCTAATTTGTAACTTACTTAATCCTCTCTTTTATCTTAGTTTTATGAATAATGGTGTTTTGGGCTACTTTGATGTAATTTCATCTATAATCCCTTTATTTTGTAGCTAATAATGTGCTTGGAAAAATCTCCAACAATGTACAGAAGAAGCAAGCAAATCGACAGAAAAAAGAAAAAGATGCAGTGCAGAAAAGTCAGGCTGGGGGCCCTACGTCAGGGGCCCTAAACGCCACCTAGTCAGGCTGAGGGCTCTGGGTTAGGGGCCCTGAGCGCCACCTGCACCAATTGCACAGAAGTTGATTTCTAGTGTGCTCGCGTTGAGCGCCCTTTAGTAGGGGCGTTGAGTGCCATTTTTGCTGTCAGAATTTCTCCTTGGGCGCCCCTTTAGGGGCTGAGCGCCAGGCACCTCGCAAGCACGCCTGGGCGCCCCCTTCAGGGCGCTGAGCGCGAGTCAGCTACACCGCAAGACGCTTGATTGCCCTTAGCACCAGTCTTGTCATAGTTACGCCTGGTTGCCCCACTTAGGACGTTGAGCGCCAGCGACATTATCCCATAACCCAATTTTGATCTATTTAAAGGCTTTTACACATTAGGGTTGATATCTTTGGACGGCTGAAGCACAGAAACACAATTTTTGACCCTTTGGAGGGAGATTGGGATGCGGGAGCTTTCCTTCTCACTTTCTAGGGTTTCCATTCATTCACTCTTCCATTGTACACTAAGTTTCTCCATGAAAATGGAGAACTAAACTCATTTGTTGTTGGGGATGATGTAACCTCTAAACTTTCATGTATTTGAACATGTTTTAAATAATTTATGCTTCTTTCATTGAATGTTAGTGATTTTCTTCTATTTGTAATGCTTGTCTTGTTTTCGCCATTCATGACTTGATGTTTGATTTGTTTGAGTATTGGAAAATATCTTATGAATCATGATCTAGAGGATTTCACCCAAAGGGAATATTGCCTAGGGATAGGACGTTTGGTTGTCTTAAGCTTCTTTTCTTAATGCAGAATTAATTATTAGGGATTCAAGGGATTGAGGTCTAATAATTAAGGCTAGGCTTTTTATGTCGAGGGATCGGGTTCTAAGTAATTTCATAAGTGACATTAACATTCCAATGAAGAAGATGAGTTCTAATATGCATTAAAGTGATGTAGGTGAAATCTAACCCCAACAACATCATCATTTCATATCATCAATATCATTCATTCATTCTTGCTTTTAGTTCCAAAAGATCAAGATTTTACATTTAAGTTTAGATTTACTTTTATTGCATTTTACCCTTAATCATTGGAATCATTCTTTAGTCTTAAATCGTTAAGGTATGACACGATTGTTTAGTAACACGAGTCTCTTGGGAAACGATACTTGGTCTTAGCATTTTATATTACTTGATACGATTTGGTACATTTGCCAATGCATTAATATTCATACCACGTCATTGGAGGCAATGACAACGACATTGGAGTCAATGACCACGACGTTTAGAGTCAATGGAGCAGTATTGGTAGAGATGAGGAACTAGTGGAAGAAATGCTTTCTATGACTTATTATGATAGGTGAAATCCACATGTCGTAATAAGGTGACCAGTGACATTTTTATAATAAAAGGAATGTTATTATGACGTACTTTGAAAGACTTGTCATAATAGATAAATATGGTAGTATTTTTGTAATAAAGTTCATAATGTATTATGACGGGTCCAAGAGGATCTTTCATAATAGGCCTTATTATGACTGTTGATTCACCACCTATTATAATAGGTTGGACGTGGTGACATTTTTGTAATAAAGTTCAAAGCCTATTATGGCAGGTAGTAAACGCTTCTCTTTGTAATCATTTCTTCTCTTTAGATGATGTTTTCCACTTCGTGGCCTCCATTGCATCGACATTGTGGTCTCCATTAGCTCTCCTTGCCTTTGTCTCCGTTGACTCTCCTTGCCGTCGTCTCCGAGAGTAGGCCGACAATCAGGTTTTGTTTTCATATTCTATTTTCTCACCCCTAATTCTATGAACGTTGTTGTTTCATGATTGTTGGCCATCTTTGGTGATTCCCTATTAAATCTTGTTCGTAGTTTCTATTATTCGTTGGTAGAGTAGTACCGACTGAAACGAGTACAATGGTTCCTATATCGAAAGTTTTCCTACCAAAGGGTTCCAAGTAATCGTGTCCCGTTAAAATGAATGACGGTACGAAAGGGTACTCATGACATTGGATAAAAATGAGAAAGTAGAGCACTATATAAAGATAAAAAAACCCATTAATCCATTACCTTAAGGTTTTGGGTAGAGATTGGTGTCAATCCCTTATGTGGTTGGGCTTAGATCTCATTGGTGTTGTCTCCCCCTAGTGAACCTCCTCATCAATAGACCCAACATGGTATCAGAGCTAGGTTGGAGCCTATCGTACCAAGATTTGTGTGGACATATTGTTCCACCCACTATCGGACCATTCCTTAATGTCTAGTCTCATGCTTGAGATATATATACATCAGCGTGAGGGGATGTGTTGGAAGTCCCTCATCGACTAGAGATAAGACCAATTTATAGTATATATTTGGGTGCAAATCTCACCTTACAAGCTGGTTTTGTAGGGTTGAGTTGGCCATCATAATGAGATCAGTACTTGGTAAATCCTCATCTTTGTTCTTCTTTTTTTCATCACTTTGATTTACATCTGCCTTCTTTTTATTTAGGAACCTGGTGAATCTTTCTGCCTCCAAATCTAATCTTTCTATTCTAGATTCCAGACTGTTGATTCCAATTTTCCTTCCTTGGAGTGAACTTTGGAATAATCCTGTTTCAAAAGACTCATAGAATCTGTTAGTGACAGAGATACATTTATCATTGCAAGTAACATGCACACAGTCAAGAACAATTCACTCTTCCTTAGTATTGGAGAAACAAAGGCTATTTCAAGATCGAGTAATCGATTATACAAAAAGAGTAATCGATTTGCTTTTCAAATAACTTTTGAAAACTAGCTTTGGTGCCAATTGTTAGAATTGATGGACTTTGTTTCTCTACACCAAGAGAGGGGGGGGGGTGAATTGGTGTTTTATAAAAACTTGCACTTTTTAAATCTTTTTCGCAAACTTTAAGGTTCTTGAAATCTTTCTTGTGCAACAATCAACTGTGTGAAATGAAACAGTACATGTATATGCATTGACAATGAAAATGTAAAGAGATAAAGAAGAGAAAAACAAACACAGTTTTTATACTGGTTCGGCCTCAATGTCTACATCTAGTCACCCTCCCAATCAACCTTAGATCAGAGAGTAATTCACTATAATGATCAGAGTATTACAGCCAAGGCTTTACAGAGCAACTCTTAAATGTAAACACCTCACAAACACTCAATCAAATATAGAAACAACAACACATGTCAACACAGAATAACCCGTCCCTGTTGCAGCAAACCCTTTGAGATATCCCCTCTCAAAGTCAAGAGCACACCACTCTTCTTCCTAACGCTCACATTCAAGGAAATAGCAAATCCAAGATTGTAAGTTTTCTCTCCTGATCAATCAAGATTCACCTTCAGATGTGATAAAGTGATCAGTCAATGTAGTCAAGTAAATTGCTTCTCAAGCATGCTTCAAGATGATCCAATTCTTCTCGTTCTTGATTCTTGGATCTTTTGAGTAATTTGTAAAACTCTCAAATGAAATCAATTAGATATGAAAGTGTAAGTATGATCAATCGTTACAGATTTTCAAACAATGCGTCAATATATAGTTTTTATCAGTTCTGACACAAAGCAATCGATTACTAAACTTATGTAATCGATTACATTAAACAGATGTAACAGAATTACAACAAACTTAGCTCTTGATTTAATACACAATTAATGTAATCGATTCTCATTAAATGTTGGTCAACACACATTTAAAAATATAACTGTTATAACTAGCAAGAAATCAATTTTCAAACATAACAGACTTAATTGAATACACAAAGCATTTAATCGATTGAGCTTCAATACTTAACAGAATTTTGAAAAATTTTCTTTCCAAAGACTCATCACAACACATTTGAAAATGATTTATGCAAACACACGAGTTTTAATCGATTCAACAACTAATGTAATTGATTCAAACTAGTTGTTTTGCCACAGTTAAAAACCATAAGCTGTTTGATGACCTTAGTTGATTACTACAACATTGTAATCGATTTGGTCATTTAGATATGCTTTTTGTGCATGTAGTATTCATAACACAGAATCATACATTGTGCATACACAAATATAATCTCATCATAAACACGATAGTATGTAGTCACATTAGTATGTTCAACATTTGCATTTATCACACATTTTATGCAATTTCAAATCAACATAAGCATTGATATAACACACATAAAATCCTTTCTGTTGTGCCTTGACAACATTCATGTGTTTTATTATCAGTGTGTTGTCATCATCAAAAACCAACATATCAGGGACTGGGTTCAATTATCACATGTGCTCCCCCTATCAACAATCTCCCCCTTTTTTGATGATGCACAACCATGATTAATAAACCAACCATGATGTACACAGTACACAAACAAAAAATTATTTCACAGTTTCAACCATATTCAATTATCTCAATCAAAGTTCAATTATTTCTCCCCGTTTAAGCATTAGCAAAAAAGGATATATAACAAAATGTAATTGAAACAAAGATATTGAATCATATAGAGATGCATCAAGCATGTTATCAGAAAAAAATAATGATGCTCCCCTTGCCAACAATATTCACATGATTTTAATATTTTTCCCCTTTTCTTTAACATGTGAACAAGCATATTACAGAATACAACACTCCCCCTATCAGTATGCATATCACATTTAAGTATTTAAGATGCATGATAAAGATATGACAGAGTATCTATCATCCAAATATGTTCAAGCAATGTACCAGGAGATATTACAGATATAGTATCAAAGCAAATTAGTCTTGTGATTTTCTTTAATGCTTGATGTATCTGGATTAGTTTTCCTTGTCCTGAGTTATGAACCTGGTTGTTTCTTAACATTTGTATATTTTTTACCATGACCACTTCAGTGATTATGGTCCCTTATAGTTGATGTGCCTCTAATTTTTTGTAAGCAAATACATCTTCAATAGTGGATTCTTCGCTTCCTAGCAAGGGAAAAACTAGGGGTGGGCAAAGTACATTATATTGCACTATACTATAAAAGTTTATAGTTAACTATAAACCAACTTAGAAAAACTGCACTAAACTAAAAAATAGTTCAGGCTAACTGAACTGAACTATTTTTTAGTTCACTTATAGTGTAGTACAGTTCAGTTAACTAGTTTTTAGTTCACTATAGTGCAATTCAGTTAACTATAGTGCAATTTGATGCAAAGCAAATCCAGTTACATTATTAATTTCAT
This sequence comes from Vigna umbellata, assembly GCF_018835915.1. Next base: position 87,341 of record NW_025910031.1, read on the forward strand.
ATAGACCAGCAAAACATGAATCTTAGGTGAACATAGATTATGCTAGCTAGTAAACCAGAATTAAATCTAATCATGCAAAAACTTTCTGATCATGCAAAAACTTTCTGAGTCGAATATGATAAAATAGATTTAGTAATGAATCATCATAATGTCCTTTTTTCTCTCCAACATTATAAAAAATAGAGGACTAAAATAGATTTAGTAGCCAGATGATGCTTTGTTAGATTCACTAATTGTGTGAAGCAATATGACTAAAATAGATTTAGTAGCCAAGTTTTAATTGTTTCAAAATTCAAATATTTCTCATTGGGACTCAAGAGTATAATACTGCAACCTGTAATCTCCAAATCTACTCATTGATTTCATAGTGGCCTCATCTTTCACTATTCCAAGTCTAGTAACAAGCATCTGAATTATATTCACTTCGGAATTAAAGCAACAAAGAACGAAGCCCTATTCTCAGTACTGTAATGAGTTAAGAAAGGTCATTCAATAAAAGAAATTGCAACAGAGCTTTGAACAGGCTCCATAATTCACACACTATAGAATTACCTAAATAGTGTGTTGGGATAAACTTAAATTTTAGGTTTTTATTAATAATTTTTTTTAAATCTTATTTTATTAGTTTTTGAGTCTAGTAATATTTAGTTTGATTTTGATAGAGATAAAATAGATATAGGTAGTTTTGATTTTCCTTTTATTTAGGAGAGTATTATTTTATTTTATTGATATAAGATAGAGAGATTAAGTAGATTTTATTTTAAGTTAGTTGATATTCTATTGTCAGTTTTTATTATTTGTACTTGGCCCAATGCCTTATTTGCACCTATTTAAAGGTTGCCAAGGTTCAATGAAAAGTAACCCTAGTGAATTGAAGAATATTATTATTTGTGTGGGTCACGTTTTTTCCCAACAGTGGTATCAGAGCTTTATGGTCTGAGTACCGAGAGAGAGAAAAAGAGAGAGAGGAGAGAGTCAAACACCTTGAGAGAAAAAGTGAGTGCTTGATTTTTTTAGTGAGAGAGATGGCAAAGGTAGTCAATGGGATGAGTGTGCCACAATTGTTAAAAAATACCAATTACGACAATTGGTCTTTGCAGATGAAGGTTCTTCTTGGATCCCAAGACGTATGGGACATAATGGAGGACAGGTACAATGAACCCGGGGATGATGAGCATCAGACAGTGAACCAAATTGCTGCATTGAAGACACGAGTGAAAGACAAATCGACTTTATACTTTCTGTATAATGCAGTGGATGAATCTGGATTCGAGAAAATAGATAATGCAAAGTCAGCAAAAGAAGCATGGGAAATTTTGAAGGTGGCATACAAAGGAGATACTCGCGTGATGCAGGTCCAGTTACAAGCTCTCAAAAGAGAGTTTGAACATGTGGAGATGGATGAAAATGAGGGAGTTGTTCGAGTATATAACTTGAGTGCAGAAGATGGCCAACCAACTTGGAATGAATGGAGAAGAGGTTCCTCCTAATTGGGTTGCGAAAAAGATCTTGAGAAATCTGATGGATGATTTTGAAAGTATCGTGGTCACTATTGAAGAGACAAAGGATTTGTCAACTCTCATTGTGAAGGAGTTAGTTGGGTCATTAAAAGCCCACGAATTGAGGAAGAAAAAGAAAAAGAAGGAACCCGACGATCAAGCACTATAGGTACAGTTTGACTCGAATAAATCTCGGATTACTCAGAGCCGAGGTCTTGGCGGCAGAGGGCGAGGAGGCCGAGGCTGAGGTGGACGTGGCCGAGGTAATTTTGAGAATGATGATGAAGAGAAAATTGGTTAGCAGAATTGGCGTGACCAAGGACTAGGGAAAGGCCGAGGAGATCGGTCAGGAGTTGAATGTTTTAAGTGTGTCAACTATGGCCACTATGCAAATGAGTGTAGATCAAGCAAGTGCTACAATTGTGGTAAGATAGGCCATACTGCAAAGTATTGCAAGACCGAGACAAAGGGGGAGACGAATCTCCTTACTGAAGATGTTGAAGAAGAGTGAGGAATCCTGTTGATGGCTAAGAGCTCGGATTCAATGGACATGGAGAACCCGATCCCAGCAATGGATGAAGTGATCTCGGTAAAGGATGCAACAATTGTGGAGAAGGAACATTTGGAGAAAGAACTCAAACAAAAAGATGAAGAGATTCAACGGATAGGGAGGCTTCTAGATGAACAAAGGGTTGAGCTTAAGGAGGTGAAGAAGGTGGCTCTTGAAAAGAAAGAGAAAGCATATAGCATTCATGAACCAAATAAAAATAAGGAAGAAGAAGATGAAGAAGAGATGAAGGCTGATGAGATTTCTACCAACTCGGTATGGTATCTAGATACTAGGGCAAACAACCATATGTGTGGAAACAAGAACTTTTCTGATAAACTCACCAAGGTGGAGGCCAAATTTATGTCTTTCGGAGATGACTCCAAGGTGGCTATGAAAGGGCATGGAACAATCCGACATATGCAGAAGAATGGACAAGTTGGAGAGATTAGGGATGTTTACTATATTCCGGAGCTGAAGAGCAATATTTTAAGCATGAGTCAGATAATTGAAAAAGGTAATTCAGTTTTTATGAAGGACCAGGTATTATATTTAAAGTATAAGCATGGTCGTCTAACAACCCAAGTAAAAGTAAAGAAGAACCGGTTGTATGAACTAGAGCTGAAAATCTTGGAGAGAAGATGTTTGAAACAAAATATGACTAGCAAGAGCTTGGATAACTCCAACTCAAATCTGATTGGAAGAAGCAAACCCGGTGTAGGATGATGCACATGGAAAATGGAATGAAGGAAGGAAGAATTTAAGTTTTTGGGGGAGTTTATTGGGATAAACTTAAATTTTATGGTTTTATTAATAATTTTGTTTAAATCTTATTTTATTAGTTTTTGGGTCAAGTAATATTTAGTTTGATTTTTATAGAGATAAAATAGATATTAGTTTTGATTTTCCTTTTATTTAGGAAAGTATTATTTTATTTTATTTATATAAGATAGAGATAGATTAAGTAGATTTTATTTTAAGTTAGTTGATATTCTATTGTCAGTTTTTATTATTTGTACTTGGCCCAAGGCCCTATTTGCACCTATTTAAAGGTTGCCAAGGTTCAATGAAAAGTAACTCTAGTGAATTGAAGAATATTATTATTTGTGTGGGTCACATCTTTCCCAACATAGTGGCTAGCAGAGCATGAACATCAGCCCAATGCTTATATGTACAAGTTTCCTTTTTAATTTCTAAACATTAAAAATAATTTTTGAGAATTCTGCTAAGACAAACAAGATATTTAATAAACACAACAATTCAACATCTATTTTTAAATCACTAATAAAATTCAAAACACTCTTCAAAAGAAAGCATAGCACAATGAAAATCAAACAAAATAATGCACTACTCTTTGATTGTAAACGCATAGGACATCAGTTTTAAAGAGAAAAAGCAAGATAGCAATAAAGCATTTTTCTTCAAAAATTACCACGGTCGAAGGGGACAACAACACCCTTTGGAACAAATCACTTACAAATCATTGATCTATCAGTCCCTAGAGAAACAATTAAGTCCTTGGCCTATTCTTCTATTGGTCAACAAAGGATTAATCAACACAGTTAACAAAAAGCATAGGATGAGAGCACTAAAGCAACAAATAAAAAGAATAGGTCGAGGACTTACATCGGTGCTTCTTTAGTGTAAGCACAAACATGATATGATGACATGTCTCTACCTTGACATCTTCGAAGCCAAATCCACAATAAAAGCCTCCTACTCTCCCTCCTCATGCTCATGAACTATGGTCAAGATCATTGAATGGTCGACCAGTCTGAGTGATCGATACCATTAAACATTATCCAATCAAGATTATCGGTCCCAGTGATTGATACCATTAAGCATCATCCAATTCGTTAATCATAAGTTTATCTCAAAACCTATAAATACAGGTGAAAAGTAAGAAGGTAAGTGATTGCCTTTATTGTGAATTTAAAAATTTATTGTAATTTAATCACTAATTTAAACGTCGGAATGTCTTTAAAAAGTACACTCGAACGATTTGAAGCTAAGACAAAGAAGGATTTTAATCAAGTGTGTGCAGAATAATCTAAACTGACTTGAAGAAAAATGTAAAAGAGTATTTTGTAAAGATTCACTATCCTAAGTTTGAAACACCGTCTATTAAGAGATTCGGGCATAATCAGTTTTCTTCAAGTCTTTCGTTACCAAAAGATTGCTTCTACCAGCCTTGATTAGATTGGCACTTAGAATTACGAAAGTTAGAAATTCTGTACTACATTTCATGATTTATTATAATAATGGTTATTAGAATTGTCTTATGATAACGAGAATAATGGCATCTAGATGCACCACTATTTAAATTTAAATTGTTTTTCTTTAATTGAAAACATTAGAACAATTATAAATTAAATTATCTAAATGTTAAAACATCTCTTTATACAATGTATTAAAATGGAGTGTCAACATCTTATACTTTGTAACAACATTTGTGGTGATTTGAGCCATCTAGAAAGTTACGATTGTTCCAAAGATTAGATTTGGATTTGAAGCGAAAGGGAGAAGTTTATCTTCTAAATTTCTTTTTGCTTTTTCCAAAACACAATATATTTATTTTGCAATATAATTTCACTTAAAACCCTTTAAATCTAAAAATGTATTTAAAACTTTTGTAAATGAAATTAATTAAATTTTTTCATGTACCAAAAGTATTTGTACTCAAAACTTATTAATAACACTAAATAATTATAAGTGACATATATTTATTAAAAGATATATAATAAATGCTAATAAATTCCATGTAATAAATGTTGAATAATAAATACTAAATAATAAAATCTGAATATTAAATCTTATACATTAATTGCTACATAATTAGTAACGTGCAATAGTTATTATACATTAAATATATTGATCAAATTTTAAAAAAGAGAGTTAAAATCATAAATGAGAAGAAACCAATTGAGCATTATATATTTCTTTATGACATTCACGAAAATCCTTACTTTGGATATTTTAATCAATTTATTATTATTATTATTATTATTATTATTATATATATATATATATATATATATATATATATATATATATATATTATCCAACTATTGTTGTGAAAAAATGATCCAATATATTATTGTTATTCCTTTATTTGTTGACTAATCATGTTAGTCATAAAGTTATCATTGTGTTTTTTTTTATTACAGTTGTTTCATTCCAACCTATCTAAAATGGCATAGTACTATGTGTATTTTTCACTAGTGTAGTAAGACACTTTTGTAAGGATCTGATTCTCAATGAAAATATGTTTTATAGTTTATTTATTTAAGCACAAAATAAAAATTGTTAAAGATTGAATTAATAAAAAGTATGCATTAATTACTATATACATTTTCATAGCATTCATGAATGAACGTAGGAGGTTAAAATATCATATATATATATATATATATATATATATATATATATATATATATATATATATATATATATATATATATATATATATATATATATATATATATATATATATATATATATATATATATATATATATATATATATATATATATATATATATATATATATATATATATATATATATATATATATATATATATATATATATATATATATATATATATATATATATATATATATATATATATATATATATATATATATATATATATATATATATATATATATATATATATATATATATATATATATATATATATATATATATATATATATATATATATATATATATATATATATATATATATATATATATATATATATATATATATATATATATATATATATATATATATATATATATATATATATATATATATATATATATATATATATATATATATATATATATATATATATATATATATATATATATATATATATATATATATATATATATATATATATATATATATATATATATATATATATATATATATATATATATATATATATATATATATATATATATATATATATATATATATATATATATATATATATATATATATATATATATATATATATATATATATATATATATATATATATATATATATATATATATATATATATATATATATATATATATATATATATATATATATATATATATATATATATATATATATATATATATATATATATATATATATATATATATATATATATATATATATATATATATATATATATATATATATATATATATATATATATATATATATATATATATATATATATATATATATATATATATATATATATATATATATATATATATATATATATATATATATATATATATATATATATATATATATATATATATATATATATATATATATATATATATATATATATATATATATATATATATATATATATATATATATATATATATATATATATATATATATATATATATATATATATATATATATATATATATATATATATATATATATATATATATATATATATATATATATATATATATATATATATATATATATATATATATATATATATATATATATATATATATATATATATATATATATATATATATATATATATATATATATATATATATATATATATATATATATATATATATATATATATATATATATATATATATATATATATATATATATATATATATATATATATATATATATATATATATATATATATATATATATATATATATATATATATATATATATATATATATATATATATATATATATATATATATATATATATATATATATATATATATATATATATATATATATATATATATATATATATATATATATATATATATATATATATATATATATATATATATATATATATATATATATATATATATATATATATATATATATATATATATATATATATATATATATATATATATATATATATATATATATATATATATATATATATATATATATATATATATATATATATATATATATATATATATATATATATATATATATATATATATATATATATATATATATATATATATATATATATATATATATATATATATATATATATATATATATATATATATATATATATATATATATATATATATATATATATATATATATATATATATATATATATATATATATATATATATATATATATATATATATATATATATATATATATATATATATATATATATATATATATATATATATATATATATATATATATATATATATATATATATATATATATATATATATATATATATATATATATATATATATATATATATATATATATATATATATATATATATATATATATATATATATATATATATATATATATATATATATATATATATATATATATATATATATATATATATATATATATATATATATATATATATATATATATATATATATATATATATATATATATATATATATATATATATATATATATATATATATATATATATATATATATATATATATATATATATATATATATATATATATATATATATATATATATATATATATATATATATATATATATATATATATATATATATATATATATATATATATATATATATATATATATATATATATATATATATATATATATATATATATATATATATATATATATATATATATATATATATATATATATATATATATATATATATATATATATATATATATATATATATATATATATATATATATATATATATATATATATATATATATATATTATGTGTGTATGTGCTTGAGATTTGTAATTCATTGTAGATGGTAATAGTTGAGTAAAAGATGATCAATATATTGTTGTTTGTCCTATATTTGTTGTATAGTCATGTTAGCCATAAAGTTTATGGAATTCACACTATACTAAATGAAGACTTAGAGTTGGAGAAACAACTTAAACTTATTAATAAGTTTCCGATCAAGAGTATTCATGTATTTTAAAAAAAAATTTATATTTCATCATATGTTTCCTTTAGTTGAAGTTGATATCATACCCCAAGTTCAATAATTTTCTTATGTGTTTTGTTTTGAATTTTATAGACCGAATTCAGAAATATTGTTGATTGCATTGACATTTACAAACAACCATCATTTGACCATCATTTACTAAAGGATCATAAGTTACAGGTATATAATTAAAACCTTTAATTACAAAAAAATTTGACTGTCATTTTCTTTTCAATATTTTGGGGTTAACTTTCAATCCTTCTTTTACCATGTTTTTCATGCTTTGAAATTCGTTTGTATATTGTTTTATTTTTAGAGAAAACCCAACCTACTAAATGTTACGAGAGAGTCAAGTCAAGAAAATTTAGAACCTACATTCATCTTTGGATTGGATAAGAATAAATGTCCGATGGGGACTGTTCCTATACCGAGAACAAAAAAAGATGACGTTATTCAAGGAAAATCATTATTAAATGATCATATATTGGTTCAAGACCTTCTTGGTGTTCATGTAAGCTCTTTTTTTAAATGTGGTTTAAAACATTGGTGTTTTAATTTTAAAATTCTATTCCATCTAATTTTTTCAATTTGAATATTTATTTAACTATATTGAATATTTTAGCTTGCAGAAGTTTCCCTTAAACCACATTTTGGACCTTATTACGGAGTAAAAGGTACAAATAGTATTTATAATCCACGAGTTGACACCAAGTTTCAAATCTCTATGTCTCATTTATGGGTTCAAAATGGTCCCATAGAATCAACTAACAAAATCTCATTAGGATGGCATGTAAGTTGAAATATTCACAATTAACTTTTTCGACTTATATATGTGGGTGTTTGTGTTTGCGTTATGTATGTTTTGACATATACGTGTGTGAGTGAGTGAGTAAGTGAGTAAGTGTGTGTTAGTGGTCACACGTGTGTATGAGTACGTGAGTGCGTGTGTGCATGCATGTGTGTGTGTTTGTGTGTGTATATTCGTATATTTGTATTTTTATGTTTCTATATTGTGTGTATGTCTATATTTGTATGTACTTGAGTTTGTGTGTGTTTGTTTTTGTATGTGTGCTTTTGTGTATATGTTTGTGTCTGTATATTTTTGTTTATTGTAATTAATCCAATACACTTACTTCAGGTGATTCCACAACTATATGGTGATTATGGAACCCACTATTTTACCTCGTGGACGGTAAGAACATATCTTTACATTTGGTTTATAATATAGAGATGAAACATAGATATGTTCCTTGATAAATGTTTGGTACTTAACTAAGGATATTGTTTTTTCTCTTTTTGATTTTGCGTATCACGACCTAGTTAAGTCATTAATATATATCCAAAATAAATTTTAATTAATTGAGGTATCATATTAATATCATTATTCAAAATTTGATATGTTGATAAAAATTTACAGTCTGATAACTACAAGAAGACAGGATGCTACAATATTAAATGTGCAGGTTTTGTTCAAACCAGCAAAGAATTATACCCTGGTATGCGCATAGGCAACCTATCTGTCTATGGAGGACCAACTTATGCAACTTCCCTTTCTATTTCTCAGGTCATAATTATTGTATATAACTTGCCCTAAGCCAGATTTAACTCATACAAGACCATAGTATATATTTTGATTTCTTAAATACACTTTTTAAGTTTATTCATATATTGATAAAGAAATTAATATTGTATAAGACTAGGCATGATATGTATATATATATATATATATATTTAATAAAAGTGTGTAAGTTTTCAGGATGCAGTGACAAAAAATTGGTGGATAAGTATAGACAATAAGTCTATTGGATATTTTCCAGCAAAATTGTTTTCGAATATGAGCTCAGCTGATGAAGTAGGGTGGGGTGGAAGAACAAGAACTCATCCTGGTACCCACAGTCCTCAAATGGGGTCTGGATATTTTCCTGATAATGATGCTTCTCACGCTTGTTTCTTTAAACAAGTTTCGATTCAAGATTCATCAAGAAAAACTCGTGGACCTAAACTATATGAAACTCATTCCTTTACTGACAATCCCCATTGTTATGATGTTCGATACTATGGCGATTCAGGAAGCTACTACGGTTATATTCTCCTATTTGGAGGACCCGGTGGTAATTGTGGCAGTTAATTTTTCTTTTCAATTAAACTTTAATAAACTAGTTTTATAGTATTCTTTTTTGTGCGAATAGATTAATATATTTTTTCATCTTTATTTACTTTTGAACTAAGTTGGAAAACTTTTGTTTATAGGTAGACAATTATTCCAATATTCCTTTGTCCGTAACCTTCCAATTTTACCAACATCAGTTATTAACAGATATTACATGGATGGATTTTTATACACGTTATATTACTTCACAATAAAATTCTAATTTATATGTTACATATTGTTTGCGTTTCGAAATTTTCTAATTATTTTTTTGATTAATTTACTTTTAATTATAACCTTGCAGTTTTCAATTGTATTTGAAAATTTTACGTATAGAATTAATTAAGTTTTTCTTATACGAAAAAATTGTTTATGTTCTTACCATAAATGAAAACGGTCAGTAAGGATCTCAGGCGTCGAGTTGATAATTTAGACAATTATGATTGGATGACAGATTTATTTACAAAAGATTTCTACCTCCCAAGTCATTAAAAATTTAAAGAATATTAAGTTTGAAAGTATGGTAAATAATAAATACTTGCTTTTAAAGGATTTTTTCTAAATTGATTCGATGTGAGCACTTTTTCCAAATATTCGGAAAATACTTGTCTTTTAATTTAACTTTAGTGTTTTCTTGTGTAAGCATTGATGGAGAAAATTAGTTTATGTAAACGTTGCTAATTTCGTGAACCATTTTCATCCAAACACTCAACCAATTCGATCTTCTTTTACATGGATTTCAATGAGAATCTCGTACTTAATAAATTTATATTTTGTTTCTTTTGGTTTTTTCATAAAGATGAAATTAAAAACATTGCGACAATAGATGAAATGTAATGTAAAAATGGTAAAACTTAAAGTAGTTAGTACGGTGATAGAAGTTGTAATCAAATAACGATAACACCAAAGTAAATTACCGGGGGAAAGTAAATGAAGTTGTAACATAAACCAACGAAAATGTTAGACCCAAATTAAGACTAGATTAACCACTTTTCTTGTTTGTGGCGTTTCTCACAATGTATATATATTATTTCACAATTTGTCACTCTCAAAATCCAAAATAAATCTATTTTATATTTTCTAATCTTTGATGGAGAATTACAATATTTGAATTTAAAATTTGAATTAGTTAGATAACCTACTTCTAACGAGTTACGTGAATGATAAGTGCTTAATATGATTTGATTTTAATGTTAATTTGACACTTATCTTGATTTTGTGAAAAATCTATGTTAATCATCCCAATTTTTCTTGTTTTTGTAGGTTTTGATAAAATTATAGAGTCAAAGTTGAATTTTGAAGAAAAACAGAGAAATTATGAGCATTTCACAACAAACTTATTCAACATGGCTGGAGCGCTAAAATATGGGGTGTGAGCCACACAAAGAAAATCCACCTTGGAAGGTTTCTTCAAGTCATGACTTGAGGCCTAAGTCGTGAAAAATCTTTCACCTATAAGTAATCTCAAGAGGCTCCAACCCATAATTGCACAACTTAAGTCAAGGATGAAACCTCACAGTTGGAGTCGTGGAAGCCACCACTGCAGCCATGTTATCTTACTCTATAGAAACATGATTTGACCTCTGTTTTAGGAAAACTTTTACAACAAATTTTTAGGAACTTTTCAGAGAACTTTTAGAGAGATTCAAAGAGAAACTTTAGAGAATTTTGTCACACATTTCGTTTGTTTTCAATGAACATCTTTAGAAGACTGAGAGATGGAGTTTCTTCCATGTTTTAACTTCTTTTCATTCATGTTTATAGGGGGAGCCATGTAGCTAAACTCATATCTCACATATGAGTTTTTGATGTAGCTAAACCCATATCTCACATGAGTTTTTTATGATAACAACAGAAATAATGTTTTATAGTTTCTTGCACATTAATTTGGCTAAACTGTTGATTGATTATATCTGTATATGTGCTTGAACTATCTGTGTTATGTATTTATTGATTGAAAATGAATCTTTGATTAAAACACTTTGCACATTGCATATCTGTATGAATTAATCGATTACACAATTTAAATAATCTATTAGATTCATCAAATATCAATACATGTTTAACTATGACAAAACAATAAGTTTTAACCAATTAGATTATGGGTATAATCGATTAAAACTCGTAGTTATGCCTGCACATGTTTACTAAGTACATTGATGTATTTTAAATAAAAAAGTTTTCAAAAAATGCTTAAGTTTGGAACTTAACCGATTACATTAATTTCTTAATCGGTTAAATTGTGCTTTGATTGAAAATATTTTTCTTGAATAGACATAATTGTTACAACGGTCATATTTTTAAATATTTTGGCATATATGTTTTGGTTAATCGATTACATGTTCTTGTTAATTTGTTAAATGCTATGAAATGTAAATTTGTTAATGCAGAAGGAATTGCTTAACCGATTACATTATTTGAGTAATCGTTTAAACTACATCAGAGTTGTGTAAATCTATAAATAGACGCATTGCTCTCTGTTTTCAACAACTAATGATTCATATCTTTAATATCTAACTTTTTTTGTTGAGATTTATCACAGGATCATCCTGATTACTTCAAGAATCAAGAATTCATACATTTGGATAATTGATCAAGATTCTTTGAAGAACTTTAAGCTTCAACATTGTTGATCACTTTCTGCCCATCAAGGTGTATTGTACCAGATTAGTTTTCATTTGCATTCAAGTTTGAATATGGTTCCCTGTTGCTATGACCAGGAAGAGGACTTAGAGAAGTTCTAGTGACTTAGAGTGGGATATCTCTAAGGGTTGATAGAAAGAGGTTGTTCTTTCTGGGTATTTGTTATAGTTGATTTGGAGTTGAGAGGAGAGTACATTGAGAGGGTTGTCTCTGTATCTTGCTTGTTGGAACTTAATCAATATAGTAAAATTCTTTCAATCTAAGATTGATTGAAAGAGGAATGGATGTAGGCTTGGCCAAACTAGTATAAATTGTAGTGTGATTCTTTCTTTCCTTACACTTTTACATTGTCTTTCATTCTTTATTGATTGCATTCCAAGAAATCTCAAAAGATTTTTAAAGACCCTATTTTTTTTAAGGGAAACCAATTCACCCCCCCCCCCCTCTTGGTTGAGACACTTGGCTTACTTATTTCAACAATTCATTATGAGGAGCTAAATCTCCTAGGTGTTGGAGTGAGATGTAAACCGTTTTGAACTCTCTTGTATTCAGTACTATCTTTATTTATGAATTTTTGATTTTGAGCATAAGTTTGTAAATTGATTTATGTAAAATCCCATTCATCATGCCACGTGTAAATTATAAAAAGTTCATCATTAACAAAAACTTTAACTCTTATACCAATGCAGAAAATGGAATTATCAAAAATTTTATTTTGTTATCACGTGAATTGATTAAACTAAGCATAATTCTCATTAAAATAAGTTTTAAATCCTCAAATAATAATTTTAAACATTACAATGTTATAAAACAACGATGGTTTTAAATTATAAAATTTTTCCAAGACTTCACTACAAAAAAAAAACTTGATTTACTGATAGATAAAATTCATTGATAATGACTAAAATCCGTTGGTAATGTTAATTTTTTGACGAATTTTCAACAGTCAGAAATCCATTTATAAATATCTTGTTGGAAAAAATTACCGACCAATAATAGTTGTCGATAATTACTGAGAGACATAGGTCGTCAGTAATTACCGAGGGCCATTGGCCGTCAGTAAATACCGAGGGATAATGGCCCTCGGTAATTATCAATGGTCATGGATCCTCGGTAATGGAAGGATAATACAGGTAGAATATCGCGACCCAAGTTTGACAGTAATGTTCGCAGGTTATGGTTTGCATTATTGATTACCAAGATCCGTCGATAATGAGGTCAGTACGGTGTACAGTACCGATTGATAAGTTTGTCAATAAGTCTATCGAAAACGTGCAAGAGAGGCTCATGTGCAAATGGTAACATTATTTACCCATCATAATAAATCTACCAAAAAATACTCAATGCACACATAATTCTCAATTTAGACAATGCAATCATGAAACATTATCCCCATCATTAAAATGCATAGTTATTGTATCATTCAATCAATAAATAAAACAAATAAGTATTAAAATAAAAGTCTACATAAATGTTTATAAACGTAGTTCATCAAGTCCTAATAATCATTATAATCATCTGAATCTTGTTCTTCTTCTTCATGCTGCTGAGGCTATTGCTAAGGAGGCGGTTCTTGCTCGGGAGATGGCTGCACTTGGATGGGCTGCATTGGTGGGCGTTGTTGCCAAGACAATGATGGAGTGGATTGAGTCTGTCCTTATTGAGGCAACAATGTCATGACTAGATTTTTGAGATCCTCAAATCTCTGAAGAAGTGCATCATAAACCTGGTCACGAGCTTGTAATTGTTGTTTGAGAACGACATTGCTCTCTTCAGAGTGTATTCTAGCATAAGCACTTCTTTCTCGGACTTGTTCAGCCACAAGAAATGAACTGCTAAATAGATACATAAGTCACTAACTATGGATGTTGCTTCTTGTTCTGCCTTCACTTGATCTAGAAAATCGTTATTGATTGACAAATGACCACACCAGATAAAACGTTGCCCCAACTGTACTCCAAGATTCATGTCTCAGCTTCTCCATTAGCTCCAACTCCTTGATCATTAAAGCAAACATCTACACCCTCTTCTTACTCAAAGCATCTGCCACAATGTTTGCTTTTCTTGGATGGTATTGCAGTTCAAAGTCATAGTCTTTCAGATACTCCATCTAGCTTCGTTCACACATGTCTAGCTCTTTTTAGTCAAACATGTATTTCAGACTTTTGTGGTCGCTGAAAACCTAAAATTTATCCCCATAAAGGTAATGTTGCCAAGTCTTTAAAGAAAACACCATCGTTGCCAGCTCTATATCATGTGTCAGATAGTTTATCTCGTGTACTTTCAACTGACGTGACACATACGCCACTGGTTTCCGATATTTCATCAACACACAACCTAAACCTTGTTAAGAATCATCGTAGTACACTTCAAAAGCCTTATTTTTGTTTGGAATGATCCACACGGCGCAGTTGTCAACCTCTTCTTCTTCTCTTCAAAATTACCCTCACGCTGCTTTGTCCACACAAACCTCCGATAATAACCTGTCAAACCAACAAAACTTCTCACTTTTGTCATCGACGTAGGACGCTCCCACTTCAACACCGCCTCAACCTTGGCTAGGTCAACCGAGATTCCTTGAGCAGAAATCACATGACCAAGAAACTACACTTCATCTAACCAAAACTACACTTCATTTGACAACTTTTCAAACAACTGATGTTCCCTTAGAATCACCAACATTATTCTCAGATGTTCAGTATGCTCCTCTCGCTCTTCAAGTATATTAGAATATAGTCGATGAATACAACGACAAAGTCATTGAAAAAAGAACAGAAAATGCAATTCACGAAATCCATGAATATAGATGGAGCATTCATCACCCGAAAAGGCATCACAACATACTCATAGTGCCCACAACATGAATGAAACGTTGTCTTCTGTAGATCATCAGGCTTGACAAGAATATGATGGTACCCCGACCTCAAATATACCCCGACATCAGTCTCTCGGCCACCATGGCCTACTTTACTAGTTATGGAAAATCATTAATCTTAAGATGAACTAGTGCCTTCAACAGATGATGACGCATTCTGTGTATAGAATCGAGCCAGATACTCGAATTTCTCCTTGTAATCTTGTACATACATAATTTCTTGCTATAAAGCCAGTAATTGTCTCTCCCGCTCTTGCTTAGCACTAGTCGAAAAGTACCTCTCCAAGAATCTAGTTCTGAAGTCTTCTCAAGTGGCAACCTCTCCTCGAGCATCCATCCCTCTCCACATTCCACGTCACCAGTACTCTCCTTCTCCAGCTAGCATGTAGGTGGCAAAGACCAAGTTTTGCCCCTCTCTACATTCAATCGCCTCAAAAGTCTTCTCAAGATTGTAAATCCAATCATCAGCTTCATTTGGAGTTTCCTTGCCATTGAACTTGACAAGATTATGGTGTAGAAACTCATTCATACCCACTCTTGGTCTAGGTGCTTGCTCCATTTGTTGCGCCTGTTACACTTGTTGTCCTTACAAAATTTGACTAATCTATTGTAAGGCCTGTGCAAGCTTCGCAGTAGTGTCGTTTGGAGTAGGAGGTCTTGCCCATCTTGAGATCCTTTTTATTTACAACATAAGAGATAAGCAAAAATAAACATACAAACATCATAATCATGCAACGAAACTAGTCGAACCCATTCCCCAACAGCCCCAAAACTTTTCAAAAATCAGGCTCTGATACTAAAATCAAGCAACCCTTATTCAGGCAATTTCATTTGCCACCTTTTGGAAACTTTCTATTATGGTTTGAAGTAGGGGCTTCAACACAACCGTCATTTTACTTGATAACACATTGACCATCTCATAGTTACTATCATCAATTTGATGTCTTATAGATGTTATCACAACACGGTTCCTATGGTTTCAAGTTTTATACCAATTCTTCCTAAACCAAATCAATTGACGTTTGGTGAAGTAGGCATGCCCCATGGGTATTGCTCATTGGGAATTTTCGATGAGCCTACATTAAAATTACTCACCCCATGCAATGCAAGTTCAACTCATGTACTACAATTGGTCAAACATATGTTGTTATTAGATTACTTAATATTTCCCTAATCACTTGATTACTAGTAACTCCAATGGTTTGACTCTCCATTTGACTAACAACAATAATGGGAAGGGCAACAAACCCATTATTAGTGGATGTTGTTGTGCTCTACGTATTCTGAGACATAATTAATTTTTCACTCATTAATCTCATACACCTTTTAACACTTAGTCTCTCAAAATTAACCCGTTTGTGTATTTTAAACACAATTGTTGCCATCTGATGTACCAATTTATTTCTCAAGGATTTGGATTCGATTTTTACACATCGTCTTTTAGTGAATCCAATATAATCAATGTGAGTTCGTTTTTAGTGGGTTAGCAAACTTAATGTTTTTCAATTTGGGTTTAAGTGTTTGAGTGTTCTATTAATCCATTGTAAAAAAAATTGACAAATATTTATTTTATATCGTGGATCAAGGTCACAAAAAATCCTTAATTCACTCGATTCTCACGTTATGCTTACTATAATAAAAAGATCATGCATTTCTTTCTGGAGATTATATTTTATGTATTTTTTTGTTGTTAAGTATGGACTGATGGAGGAATCAAAAATAAAAATAAATTGGAGAATAATAGATTAAGAAGAGAATGATGGTGAAGGGTTTTGCTGAAATGTAGATTGTAGGAAATTAAATAATAAGGATAAAACAAAAATTGGTAAAGAAATCAACAAGAGTGATGACCTAAATTGTGACAATAAACATTGATCTTATCATTTTCTTGTTCGCAACATTTGTTAGAATACTTAAAATTGTATCTGCAAAAATAATACTTTGACATGCATCTTTGCTTTTCACATTCAAATGACACGGTGGGTCTTACTTTTTTTAATTTTTATTAAGAATGAATGGGTAATTTTAAAAGAAAAATTGAAAAGTAGTGTGTTAATTGAATGTTTTCGCAATGTAGACATGTTAATGTATCAGGGTTCTTGTATCTGTAATTTGTCACCCTACTCGATATCTCAAGAGTGGCCTCTACTCAATCATATTGTATGCCTTGGCACTTCCCTTTCTTACCTTTCTAACATGCTTGTCACATCTTTTGATTCGATTATTTCTTAATGTCCTCAACACTAGGTATATGGTTGTTTAGATTAGATTATTGGTGTAATTGAGAAGAAAAAGTACTTAAAAATGGATAAGAGTAGCATAAATAGAGCACAATTCATGAAATAAATTAAGAGTTAAATATGTTTTTAGTCTCTAAACTATCAAGCGAATTTGTTTTTAGTCTCTCTTTTAAAGTAAGGTACATTTTAGTCCTTCTATTTTAAAAAAAAGTTAATTTTTGATCCTCTCGGGAGGACAAAAAATTAAGGTTTTTTTAAGAAGAATGACTAAAATGTACCTTACTTTGAAAAGGGACTAAAAACAAATTCGCTTGATAGTTTAGGAACTAAAAACATATTTAACCCATAAATTAATTACGTTTATTATTATAATATTTATCATTAACACATACTTTTTACTTTTGTAAGCATAGTCTTTCAATGATAAATTATATCCTAATCTTGAAATATATCAGTTATATCCTAATCTTTAAATATATCAATTTAAAAGTTGAAAAGTGTTGTAAATATATCAGTTATATCCTAATCTTGAAATATATCAGTTTAAAAGTGTTGTAAAGTGCTTATTGTGAGTTTTTCTTAAAATAAGAATATTTAATATATTTGTTTATTGTTTAAATTATTAAAATTTATTAAACTTTTTGAAGTTTAATTAATAATAAAAAAGATATTAAAATTGCTGAAATAAATAAAATAAAATAAAAAGATAAAAATAATATATATAAAGTTTAATATTATCACTAATTTTTCTGAGCCGTTTTTCTTCCATTATTGCGGTTTCTTCCAATATTTCGGTTGTCAGAATCAGATTTATCCATTTATATTTAACACCTTAGCCAATTTCCTCACGTAATCTTTCAAGTCTAATGACTCTGTGGGGGAAGAAAGAGGATTCAGGAGATAACAAAGACTTCAAAACAAAGCGGCAATTATCTTCGATGAATCTGTTCACCAACCACTGACAAATCTTTCATTATTTATCAATACAGTTTAAATCATCATGTAAAGAGGATAACGATAGTTTGAAAACAATTTTTTTATAATATTTTAAATATTTACGTATCATTTTATAATTAATCTAAAATTATTATACAATCAATAAGGAACAATCACAAAAATAACATATAGTATTAAAATATTATAAAAAATATATTGTCAAACGTAAAAGATCATATTAGCATTGGTACATACGGATTCTCCTTGATAATTAATTAATTCTTAATAAAGCATATCAAGTTTAATGCAATTGTCTAGAAGTCGAAAGCACCATGAAACCAGAAAATCTATTTAAAAGAAGATACAAAATACACCTTAGGATTACACAGCTAGCAAATTTTCACCAATCTATTAGAAATATAGTTCCACTGAAAATAACGTCATTTGCTAATAGGTACAGGAATCTGTTCACAATACAGGGGTCATGTTACGAGAAAATACTAAGAATAAACATCTAACAACTCATAAAATTAGAGTATTGGAGTGAGCTTCTGCATGAATCAGTCTTGAAAACAGAGAAAGAAAGTAAACAAACAAAAGCCCTCCTCCTAAGAGTCTGTCAAGCTTCATATCTCTTTTTATCAAAACCAAAAGTGCCCAAACTAATCCAACCACCAAAAACACCATTGTCTCCCAAAGATAAGGGTCTCTAGGAATGACAACATGTTGAGGGTACTCTGACCATGTAGTAGTGACAAGAGACAAACCCAAACCAATAAGGATATTGAAGATGGGAGCAGCATAGCAACCTGATATTGCTACTTGAGCACCCTCTGCTCCTCCATTTAAAGCCATAGTTAAATTTGTCATCAAATCCCCAATTGAATTCCCCCAAGCCATAACTGTTAACCCTAGTATAGAAGGACTTATTCCACATATGTACCCAATTGAAACAAGCAACCCCACCAACTCTTGAGCTATTATATAACTCCATGTCACACTCATCACAAACCCACCAGCAAGCCAACCAAATAAGAACTTCTTTGGTGGCCCTCCCTTTTTGGTTGTGAAATATGCAGTTACTCCAAGTATACTTCCCACCAAAAGTCCAATTCCATAAACAATAAGGTTCTTGCTGAAGAAACTGTTTCCATTCTCATAAGTACTCCTCCACAGGACAGACATGAGAAGTGGTGCTAGTATGACAGAAAAAACTGCATACACCTTTGACCATCTCTCTTCACTCACAACAGGAATTGTCAATCTCCTAGGCAAGTAAAGGGGCAACTCCAGAACATAAACTGGCACTCGACACATTAAATATCTCATACAACAACAATACTTATCCACATTCAGTCCATATTCTTCAGCACCATTTTCCGCACAATCAATTGCTTCTTTCTTCACACCAACGAGAAGTGGCAAATTCAAACCATTTCCGCAACCAACATCACCACCTCCATCATCACCTGCAACACCTTCCTTCCATCTGGTAGAAGAAACATAAGCAATAGCCACATACACAGCATACATCATAGTAAAAGCAACTGCTCCAACAACATTGATCTTGCCAAAGATCAAAATACCAAACAAGGTCAAAAGAACCAAAAGGAGAGAAGAAACATCTCTCAGAAACGCGGACTTATCAATTTGAACCCTCTTTTGACGTACTGCGATACTCACAGTCCCCACCACAACACAGGACACAAAAGAAACACCCCCAAGAACCGTGTTAAAACCAATGCTGCGTGTCCCACTTCCCTGGAAAGAGACAAGGCTAGAGAAAACGTCACAGGCACCATTGCCAAGTGAGAGGAGGGTGACTCCAGCAATTGTGGGGGACAACCTTAGTAATTTGGACATGCTTTCAAGGGAGGGACAAAAGTATTGAGAAGTTGTATTAGCCAATAAGTAAAACAGAATTAGGAGCCAAAGAAATAAAAGGGTGTAACCTAACGAAGGATAACTCCCAATTTGGCAATAGAAAAGGTACAGATAATCAATATAGCCCTGAGGAGCACAAGGATGATTGGATTTCAGGTACAGGCACTTGGCTTTGAAGTCATCGAGGCTGGCTAAGCTCTCACATTCTTGCTCATTGCTGCTACCAAAGCCAGAAATTTTGGTCACAGCCACAACTTGTGTTTCCGGGGTGTGGAAATGAATAATCATAAAAGAACACGTCACAAGGAGGAAAGAAGCGTTCAAGAACACAGCGTATCCCATGCTTTTGGACACAAACTGTAATGAACAAAGGAACACTGACGAGACCCCAATATGAAGAACAGAGAAACATAACTATGTTGGTGACTTTGTGATTAAGGAAAGTCATACATTTGTAAACTTGAAGCTAAAGAAGTGAGCTAAATGAGACAGAAGAGGTCGAGAATAAAAGAAGGAATGTGAAGTGTGGATGGGTGTTTTCTTTGTGATGAAGGCAAGACAAAGAAGAATGGGTGAAAATATGGCAAAGGAAAAGACAATTGGATTTGTATAATGAAAACTTTGGGCACACTATCTTATGACTCAGACACTACAACCATATACTGTCAGGAGGAGTTGCTACCTATCACACCACCGCACACTCCTTCCTTAGGATGTGCAATGCTTACAGTTGCCATTTACATTTCGTTGGAATAATTTGTCAACCAGAAACAATACAGAATAAATAAATTAAAAGATAAATTAATTTGTTTGTATGGACTTGTATAAAGAGAGAGAGAGATGTAATTATGCCGTATCAGTTAGTTTTCTTTTATATTTTCTTAGTAAAACTCGACATTCTAAATTGAATAATTTACTTTAGAGAACAAATAGGTATTATAAGCTCTTAAAGAAAAAGTTAATGCACTGTAACTTATAAACACAAATTCTTATACAGTATTTTCTTACTTAAATTG
Organism: Vigna umbellata; assembly: GCF_018835915.1. The sequence continues at coordinate 109,144 of NW_025910031.1, forward strand.
AATCTTTGTAATTTACTGTTTAAATTTAAAATGAATATTTTCGAAATAAATAATTTTGCAAAAATGTATTCATTTGGATAAATTATTTTTCTTAATTTAAATAAACAGATCACATAAAAAAAATAAACATAAACATAAACAAATGGAGTCGATAATTCATGCCTGATTGAAATGGCTTAATTTGCATATTTGTTTTTTTAGATGAATAAAATTCTCAAATCCAACTCATAAAAAGTGTGCATATGCATCTTTTAACAACAATCATACCTTTTGTTTTAGTGCTGATAAAAAATTAAAAATACCTATTGTTTTAACTTATGAAAATACTAAAAGGTTATCAAAATTTTATCCAAACAGGCTAAGTAGGCCATAAATCATAAAATATTAATTACTATATCTTACGTTAAAGTTACAAAAAGTCGCTGAAATCTATTTATCAAGATCTCTTCACCTAATTTATATGTCTTTCATTTCAAATGTTAGTTTGTTTTGTATTTATGACATTACCTTATAACACTCCACTCACAAGGGTTTTTTTTTTTTTTCATTTGACATGTTTTTGTAAAATTTATTATAGTAGTCAAATAAATTTTGAAAAATCCTAAACCTAAATTACGTTAACTGTCTATAAATTTTGTTAGTACTTCATGTAATTCATTCATTAATGTTTATGCTAAAAAATATTTGTATATTATATTATACAAAAGGTGACTTTTAAAGTAAAAAATAAAATTCGGACAAAGCTACGTAATTAAAAATTGAAATTAATTTACTGTGACAAAGAAATTTATTTTTAAAGTATGTTAAGAACCAACTGATGCACGATCAATCTCTTAAATATATCTTAGTGTCCCATCAATTTTATTGGATAAGAGTGTTTATAAGGTTGTTTGGATTATATAGAACAATGAGTTTCGAACCGATAAAAATTTATTTGTTTGGATTGATTTAAATTTCTTTATTATTTTTCAAATTCAAACCAAATTATTCTAATTAACAACGGTTTTTGTCTAGATTGATTAAGTTCCATAATAAAAAAAATACTACATCATCGACAGGATATTTATCCAAACATTTACTTCGTTAGAAGTAGTAAATAACATTTTTATCGTAAGTTGATTGCATAGACTAATTAATGGTAAAATTACATGAAAAATATATAATATTCATATATTACACCCTATAAAGAATTTAAGTATAATAATTAATAATAAAATTTATAAAATTTACACCCACTTAACATTCCCGTTTATATGACACGATGCTGATAAAAGGGCCACCCAGAGGTACTGAGTGTTAAATAAAACTTTCTAACATAATGTGTAATATGTCACAAATAAGTCATAAAATCTTTTAACTTACGTAATTAAAAATTTAAGTCGTTTTTAAATTGAAGAAAAAAGAAAATCTTATTCATTTAATCTGAATTAAATTAAACCATAGTCAAAATATAAACTTTTCATATAAAATGATAAAATTCATTACATTATTAAATAAACAAAATTATTCATTAAACTCAAAAGTTTCCTCAACCCTTATTAGTCCTCACTCCTTTACTCATCAACTGAAACATTTGTAGAATCAACTGCTTTGGTATAACAATACAAGTTATACAATCATTGTACAAACACAAATAAGAAAATTTGAACTAAAAAAAAAACACCAAAGAAACAATATATCATAATAATTCAATCATCAAATTAATATTACATTCTTATTGCAAAAACAATTCAAACACAATTAAAAAGAACATCTCAATCTAAACCACAATTCAACTCAACATGTCAACACCATTAATCATTATAAACCTATATCATCTTCCGTACTTTAGCACACTCAACTTGCTTACCAAAACATGGTATGCTCACCAAAGTAGGGCCTATTTACCAAAATATACTTTTTCTATTTATAAAAACAAGGCCTACTCATGAAAGTAGGACTTTCTTGCTCATCAACGCAGAGCCTACTTACTAAAACACGACTTTCCTGTTTACCAAAACAGGACTTACACACCAAAGTAGGACTTTTCTGCTACTAAAGCAAGACCTATATACCAAAATAGGACTTGTTCGAACCATCCACGAATAAATACACAAGAAGACATAGTATCCACACTTACAAGCTAGTCATCTCAACAACATGGTTTACCACATAATCATCAACAAAATTTAATTGCATCACCTTATACATCAAACAACAAGTTTGGGAACCACCACACCACACAATGGAAAAACACAACAAATAGCTTAACATACACACTTATTCGAAGTGACCTCTTTGTCCTACTCAAAAGTTGCATGGCATAAAACATCATAATTCATATAAAAGAAATATGACCAAACTCTAAAGTGCATTCAATACACACAACACATGTGCAAATTCTAATGTTCAAAACTCACTCCCTTGTACAACACCAATGACAATGTTTACCCATGATAAACTTTAAAACACAATGCCACCATTACCCCATAAAAAATGGAATATCAAGGAAACATGATAAACATACAATAGGAAGAAAATAAAACCCATGCTCCATACAGATCACAATATATATATATATATATATATATATATATATATATATATATATATATATATATGGCATACCTCATGCCAAAACCTTAATTCCACATACAACTTATTAATACACAATCTAAATTCATGGATTCATCCATCCCAATAAAACACATGTAACACGTACCATAGGCTTGGAAAACAACTCAACATACATAAAACACAACACCACACTCCACAACATACCACATTGTGCTACATATAATTTAACATTCATAAACCAAAAAGGATACAAATCACTTTATCACGTCGGCCACAATAAATGCACCAACTAACATTAAATCAGGTAATTTGCCTACAATCAAACCATGTAGTTCATAAATGCCAAGAACCTCACATAATCATGCCACCAATTTATGCATGTAACATCACACACTCCGCAAAATAAAGGTTAGCTCCTCTTACCTCTACTTCAGCAAAGAGTTCTAGATCTTCTAAGCCTTCATAACAGCTTAGTTCCTAGACTTCTCCATTGGAAGAAAATAATGTTCTCCTCTCCAACCTCTCTCCCGACTACTATAAGGTTTTCTGTCTCTTTTTCTTGACAGTTAGGGATTATATTTTAACATAATCTATATAGGAGGAATATCTAACCTTATTGGATTTATTTCTCTAAACCTTTATAAAAGCTCAATACTTAAATTTTTGCAATTAATTCTTCAGCTTTGACTTTTGCTCGTTATTTTCCTCTAAACTTTCCCCACTGAACTCCAAATGAGTTGATTCTTCTTTTTTTGGAATCTAGACTCAAAGATTTTTCAAATGACTTCTAACTCAAAAAATTTATACCATTATACAAGATGTAGCTAATTTCCCAAAATTAATATTTTTCTAAGCTTTCTAAATGAGTTTACTTTCAAATTATTGTTTCATGTTTCTTATTTTAGATGAGTGAGTCAGTTTAACGGTCATGGGTGAAAAACCAATGGTTTTTCTAACCTTCCTAAACAAGTTTACTTTCAAGTTATTGTTTCATGTTTCTTATTTTAGATGGGTGAGTGAGTTTAATGGTCATGAGTGGTGTTTAGTGCACCAATGAACACATTAGGTCATTGAATTGTTGAGTAAAAAATTCATTTAGGTGCTTTCATGTAAGTTAGATGAGCTCTATAAGCATTGCTGGTCATTTTTTGCCCTTGTAATCAATTATAGGGGTCTTGTAATCGATTACCAGAGAAAAAAGGGTAGTTTGTACAGAAACTTCAACTATACTCCCCAAGTGGATGAACAACACTCTAATTTTGTTTTTCTAACCTTTGCTAGTTGTTTTGCTTTTAAATTTTTCCACCGAACTCCAAATGATTTGATTCTTGTTTTGTTGGAATCTAGACTCAAAGAGCTTTCAAATGACTACTAACTCATAAATTTTAGACCATTGTACTAGATGCAGCTAATTTCCAAAAAAAAAAACGTTTTTCTAAGCATTGTTTCATGTTTCTTATTATTTTAGATGGGTGAGTGAGTTTAATGGTCATGAGTGGTGTTTAGTGCACAAATGAACACATTGGGTCATTGAATTGTTGAGTAAAAATGTCATTTAGGTGCTTTCATGTAAGTTAGATGGGCTCCATAAGCATTGTTGGCCATTTTATGCCCTTGTAATCAATTACAGGGGTCTTGTAATCGATTACCAGAGAAAAAAGGGTAATTTGTACAAAAACTTCAACTATACTCCCCATATGGATGAACAACATTCCCCAAGTTTGTTTTTCTAACCATTGCTGGTTGTTTTGCTCTTAAATTTCTCCACCAAATTCCAAATGTGTTGATTCTTGTTTTGTTGGAATCTAAACTCAAATAGCTTTCAAATGACTACTAACTCATAATTTTTAGACCATTGTACGAGATGCAGCTAATTTCCCAAAAACAATGTTTTTCTAAGCTTCCTAAATGAGTTTACTTTCAAGTTATTGTTTCATGTTTCTTATTTTAGATGGGTGAGTGAGTTTAATGGTCATGGGTGGTGTTTAGTGCACCAATGAACACATTAGGTCATTGAATTATTGAGTAAAATGGTCATTTAGGTACTTTCATGTAAGTTAGATTAGCTCCATAAGCATTTTCTGCCCTGCTAATCCATTATAGGGGTCTTATAATCGATTACTAGAGGAAAAAGGATAATTTGTACAGAAACTTCAACTATACTCCCTAACTGGAACAATGGCACTCCCCAAGATGGTTTTTGCTTTGTTTTTGTAAAAAGAAATTCCATTTTTTGATATGAGTGAGTCAGCTTAATGCTATTGGGTGTGTTCCTTGCACCAATGATAAGGTTAGACCATTGATTTTTTTTAAAAAATGTCCATTTATAAGGCGGTTTCCTCCAATTAATTTGATGTGCATTACCGTTGTTCTCTTTTTTGAAGACTTGGTAAAGAGTTCAAAATATAAGTCAAAATTCAGTTTGTTGGAAACCTAATTCCAATATACTCTTCCTATAAATACTTAAAAGGTAAAAGTCTTTATAAAAATATTAAAATATGAAATTCTAATCTAAGATTATAAAGAAATTAAAATATAAGGGTGCATTCCATTTTCCAACAACCAAATTCTAACCTAAGAAAAAAAAGTGTACTACTTATGTAAATATAAAGCATAATATGTTATCCTCGTAATTTTAAATACAATATATGCTATATCAGGAAAAAAAAATCCAGTAATTTCCTAACTCTTTAAATCTTATCTCACTTCTCTCTTATGTCAATGAGTTGAGCTTATGTCAAACTAAGTCAACCCAAGTTTTCATCAAGCTAAATCAGCTCTAAACCATTCAAACATAGGTCGATATGATATGTTCTGATTTAGACTGTGTCAATTATTTGTCTAGTTTGAATTATGATTTCTACACTTAATTGTAATTGTTAGGTTTGAAAATTCTTAAAATTATGATTATAATATGAAAAACAAATCGTTTTTAACTTTTAAGAAGAAAATTCCTTGTATGAGTTTTTATGTCCACATTTTTTTTATTTAAAGTTCTTTATTTGCTTAACCCAAAAAATATGTACTAAAAAATAGTAGTTAAAAAAATTACACTAAATTAGAAGAATTTTATTAAAGTAATAAAATATCCATAGCAGCGATATTTCCACATTATATATATCATAATAGTCATATCTCAACATTATATCATAACAACCATATCTCCATATTTATATATCATAGTTGTTTCTATACGTTATATCATCTGTATGTCTCTTGGTAGATTCACGGGGCCATGATTCCAACACCATTATTTAAAGACACATATTAAATATATGGCGAAAATTCTCAAACCATAATTCCTTTTTTTTCAATGTTGGGTATGTTAAAGTCATTTGAGTGTAATATTCGTCATCCTATAACATGCAAGGAGAGCAAAAAAGTCTTCTTAAATATATTTTAGTCCATAACATCATAAATATGAAAATAACATGCATTTGACAATTCGGTTCCAGAAGTTGGAGAATCTGAGAGCTAAAACTCCTATGGATGAAAACATAGATCCGTATTACAATGAGATGGTATGTTTCTCTCACTCATCAAGGTTGTACGAATGCATCGTAAAATCATCATTTTCTCATGTTCACTTACCCAGAAAAAGTGACGCAGCCAAAACATAATTAATAACCAATATGTTTACATGAAGTAAAATATATTATAAAAAAAGTATTAATTATAATAATTTGATAAAGACAAACTTATAATGATTGATTTTTCTTCAATTTCTTATTAACATTTTTATTTTAAATTTTATTATCCTACTAATAATATTAAGGTTGTGTTCACTTTATAAAATTATTTGGGAGAGAGTAAGTAAATGAATTTGAGGGGATTTAAGGATGAGTTGATTGTTGTTTGTTTGAATAAATTTGAAGGTGAGTGAGATTGGATTTGAGAGTAAAATTTATGAAAATTAGTATAGTATTTGACCAATGTGACAGATAAAAAAATTATTTAATTAGTAGAAATTAAAAATTACCAAAATACCCTTAATAGTAAAAGTAATATAAAATTGTAATTGTTAAATAATTGTAAAACTTATTATTATTATTTTATTATTATCATTATCATCATCATCATCATCATCATCATCATCATTATTATTATTATTATTATTATTATTATTATTATTATTATTATTATTATTATTATTATTTTAATTTTCTACAAGCATATGATTAAGTTACTATGAAATAAAATGAAAAAAAAAATAGAAAGTGACTCTGACCTTATCCCATATATGGATGAATGGTATTTAAGCAGTGCTGAAAAATACCCTAATTTATAAAGTATGACTTAATTAAAAAAAAGTTTGTTTTTATAAAGATTTTACGTTTATATAAAAAAAATTAATTTGATAGATGTGGTTACTTTTATATCACATGTTTCCTAGGATGCTCTCGCTAGAGGCATTTATAAGCTATCATTGGGTGAGTGCCAACTGAATCCATGAAAGCAGAAGTAATATGGGGTAACATGGACATTTGATCATGAATCATTTCAAATTCATGCACATCATCAAATATTGAAAAATTCACTTATGTAGTTTTTCTTCGTTTTCAATTGCTCGCTAATCATTTCAAATGAACATGAAATCTGTTTAAAATCTGTCCTCGCAAAGTCATGTTAACAATACAATACTTGAAAGTGAACATAGCATAAATGTTATGACTTGTTGATTTTTAACAAACGATATTTTTAAAAATGAATAATGTTCCCTTCAAAACAGCATCTTAGATCCTCTGATTAATTGATTAAATGAATATTTTCATTATAACTGTCTAAAATTGATAGTTAACATCTTCAAACATGTGGTATATTAATATACCTTCAACTAAAGGAAACTTGTTGACAACCATTTTCACAACAGAGAATTAAATCGTAGTTGACAAAATATCTTGGTTACACCAATGGATTATATTTTTCAAATTTTACAATAACACCTAAAAAAACAAGAAAAACAAGATACACATGATCTTGCATCCTACAGCATCTTCTATCACCACTTGTAGAACTCTATTACAAGCAACACAACACAAAAAAACTAGAAAACACAATGAAACAAATTTATCTTAAACACAAGTTAAGTAGCAAAACAAAAAATATAGGAGAAACAATATTTCTCACTAACACAAGGGAATGCTCTTCAAATCACTTACATAATTAACTTTCTGTTAAAAGTAAAAATGTGTTCAAAAATCAGTTGTGAAATTGAGTAACATATTAAAGTAGAGTAGCCTAAAATCTTTTGAATAGGAAAGTTTAATCTATTAAAACCTTGCTTTAATAATTTAAAAAAATTTCTCATAAATATCCATGATTCTTACTAATCTTATTCTTCATTACCTACCTTACAAAACTTACTTCTTATAACTTAATTGAGTGAAATTTTTAGTGCAAACTTAAGAAAGTAAATTGTTTTTTTTTTTGTTTCATTTGATTTTATTAAATTTAGGGTTAAATATGTTTTTAGTCCTTAAACTATCAAGCGAATTTGTTTTTAGTCCTTCTTTCAAAGTAAGGTACATTTTGATCCTTCTCCTTAAGGAAACCATAATTTTTCGTCCTCCAAAATCAACGTCGTTAAACAGAAGCTGAGCTGGATAACGGTGGAGTGTCACGTCAATTTTTTTTTTCTGACACTCCTACCATGTCAACATCTCCTTCAACCCTTCTCCACATAACCCTAATTTCCCTCAAAAACCCTAGTCGCCGTAATGCCGCAAGCCGCTGTCAATGTCACACTGCCAACACAATGTGCGTCGGCTAGCCACCATGTCGCCATGAAGCCGCCGCCGTAGAAACCCTAGCTGCCGCCATCCTCCATCACGCACCTCCACCATCAACATCCAGATGCGAGCAACCTCATCGTGCCACCACCCAACGCGCGCAGTAACATTAGGAGTTCAATCTCTCCGCCATCACTCTCACTTCATCATCGTGAGGCCGTCATCAAAACCTCGTCATCCTCCAAGCTCGCATCGGACCACCACCATGAGTAATAATTCATCGTTGTCGCGAGCCTCCACAGTCATAACCATCAGAATCGCAAAACCCTCAATCCTCTAGGAAACCTGCATTGTGAGACTTTTCTCTACGCCGCAAGCAACACCATCGAACATGCAAACGGCGAAGCTCCTCGCGACTTTCTCCTCCTGACCTGCAAGACAAAACCCAGAAAACGCAGCAGCCTAAAAAACCCCAAAATCAAACCCAGAACAGAAACCCTAACGCATGCCTTGAGCTCGCGCAACCCCCACAGCGCCTCACCACCTCCATCCGCGACGCCCGCAAACTTGCAAGCAGACACTAAATCAAAACCTCCAACGTGATACTACAGGGAAGAAATTCCATCGCGTTTCTCCTTCCTGACAACAGCCCTCGTGGATGCCAAGGCCTTTGTCGCTAGGGTGATTCTGGCCACGGGATTCGTCCACATGTTCTCTGATGCCACCGAAGCGCTCCTCTGTATGTAGTCCCTCTAGACTCACGGTTGTTTTGAGTAATGATATCTTCTCAGTTTTATTCTCCCACTTCTAATTCATCGCAATACTGTACCATCTTGAATTTAAGGATGGCGAAGGCTAAGGTCTCTGCGGCAGCGGCTTCACGGCGGCATGGTGGCTGGCCAGCGTGACATTGTGTTGGCAGTGCATCATTGACAACGACTTGCAGCATTACGGCGACTAGGGTTTCTAAGGGAAATTAGGGTTCTGTGGAGAAGGGTTGAAGGAGATGTTGACATGGTAGGAGTGATAGAAAACAAAATTGACGTGGCACTCCATCGTTAACCAGCTCAGCTTCTTTTTAACACCGTTGTTTTGGAGGACGAAATATCATGGTTTCCTTAAGGAGAATCATCAAAATGTACCTTATTGGGCCATTGGGCTGGCCAAGTAAGCAATTAACGATTCCATAACAATAACAGAAAAAATATGTATGCATATGTTTGTTTTCAACTAAACTTATTCACGTACTACATTCTTTTGAGTAACCTCTATTAAACCTAGCCATGAAGAATTCATTCTTAGTCTTGGTCACCTTTTTGTTCATTGTCAATTTTTGTATTCTCCCAAAATGGGGTCGGGGGCTGTTGAAGGATGAAAAAGACTTGGAGGTCTTAAGGTATCATGTTGTCGTAGCTTTAGACGGTAGTGATAATTTCACTACCATTTCTAAAGCCATAGAAGTTCCTCATGTGTTGAGTTCCAGGAGAATTATTATAAAAATAAAAGGGGGCATATACCAAGAGAATTTGATATTTCCTTCTAACAAGACTAATATCTTTTTGGTTGGGGATGAAAGAGGCATCATTATCATTACGAGAACTAAAAACGGGTGTGATGGTCTCAATACCTTGGACACTACAACTGTAGTTGTTAAAACTACACATTTTCTGGCAAGTAACATTATTTTCAAGAATAGAGCAAGAGCTTTAAACCAACAAGTCGTTTCCCTAGCACTAACAGGGGATTTCTCTGCATTTTACAACTATGAGGTGTTGGGATATCAAGACACTGTATATGTTATGCAAGGTAAACATTTTTTTTTTGTGAAGTAGATGAAAAAAATGTTTTGGCATACAATCAAAGTACTAATATTTTCTTAAGATGTTTCTATTGTAATACATGAATACAATAAAAGTTCTATAAGTCATTTGTATTTTAGTAACGAGTGATTGAGTTGTTTGAATTCATAATTGTAAGTGAGATTATTTAGATGTTATTTTGATCATTATGTCCACTGAATTGTTCATAATACATTTAAAATAGTAATATTTATTATTGCATGTCTAGTGCAAAATCCAATAATAATGTGTGTCGGTGTCTACGAACACAGAGTTGTGTAGTTCATTGGATTGTGAACAATCTTTTAGTATAAGATGGAGATTAAATTTGTACCAATGATCGTACGACATGAATACAATAAAAGTTCTATAAGTCATTTGTATTTTAGTAAGGAGTGATTGAGTTGTTTGAATTCATATTGTAAGTGAGATTATTTAGATGTTATTTTGATCATTATGTTCACTTAATTGTTCATAATGCATTTAAAATAGTAATATTTATTATTGCATGTGTAGTGTAAAATCCAATAATAATGTGTGTCGGTGTCTACGAACATAGAGTCGCGTAATGCATTGGATTGTGAACAATCTTTTACTATAAGATGGAGATTAAATTTGTACAAATGATTGTACGACATTAAACTTGGCGTTGCATGGGACCTAACACTTATTGAATTCATGAATATACATAATTGAATGTAACACTACACGAATTTGACATACATCTATGACAAGTTAAGCCTTTTTGAAAGTGATAGATTGCACATATTTGTGCACTACCTTTTAATTGATGGTCAAGATTGACTATTTCAAAATGAACAGACTCAACTGAACATCACTGCACAAGATGATAAATACGTTACAAGAATATAAACATATAAAACATATAACACATGGAACATTATATTACACAAGACCTATAACACATTATATATCTATAAAATATATTTAAAGAAACATAAGTTGAACATCATATTGCACAAGACCTATAATAGATTAATAACCCATTCAAGCTTTTGCATGAATGCACCTCTTCCGAACACATGTTGTAGATTCAATTTCTGAAAATGAATGCACAAAATTGAACATTGCACTATCGTAGAAAGACTTTCTATAATGGTAGAAGCACAAAGTATAGAAAGTAATCAACTTTTTATATTGGTTATAGATTTGGTATAAAAGTCCTCTTTTTATACATGTTTTGAAACCGGTATAGAAAATTCGCTAGGGAGAGGGATAAATTTGTATATGATCTAGACTGATAGGAAATAATATATTTGATTGTAATTTATCTTATTTAGCTTCTGCATAATTGATTATGTCTTGAATAATTGATATATTCTCTCCTTAATTGTAGGATCTAGATATTTGTATAGTCTATATATTGTATGCTAGTTATTCTTTCCAAATCAATAAAACACATATGCATCAATCTTTACATAGACTTATCATATACCGATTCGTTAACCAATTGGCATAAAAAGTATGACATTCTATACTGGTTTCCGCTCCAGTCGGTATGGAAAATAATGCTATTATACAAGTTAAAGCTTTAGCTGGTATAAAAACAATTCACTTTCTATACAAATTGCAGTGTTAACTCGTATAAAATGCCTTTTTTTATACCAGTTTTGGCATTAACCAATATAAAAGTCATTTCTTTTTTCAATTGTTTTCTTACTCTTTGATTTTCTTTTCTTCCTTTCAACTTCAACTATGGCTCAACAACTCAAGGGTAACAATACTCTCAAATTCTCTATACATTCTTTATACTTTCTCGATTCTTATACTTCAAACTCTTTATACTCCCTCAATTCTTATACTTTGAAACTCTTTATATTTTTAAGTTCTTATAACAGTGAACCACTTAGATACATTCATATTATTATCTTTCATTTAAATTTTCATGATGGTGTTCCGGTCTAAAATATATTTAACAAAAATTTTCCTTACACCATGTAGGTTACGGGAGGAAAAACTTGACACCCTTATATTACCCAACTACTATAGACTTCAACATAAAAAAATTAAGACTTTTGGGTTTAATAGTCTTTATTATGTGTTTGTTTGTGTCTATAATATAATATATGTATCATGGAGATGAAGTTGTGCATCTTCAAGAGATAGAGAAATATAATTGTTATATTTATATATAAGTGTAAAAATATAACAATTATGTACAATGTAGAGATATATTCACAAGGAAATGAATTTGATATTATGTGTTAATGTTTTTCAGCTTTTTTGTTATAATAGTTTATAATGTTAATATTACATCACAAATATTGTTTCAGAAAAATAATAATTTATAATAAAAAGTCACAGAAGAAAGAAAAAATTGGAAGACTGTAGTTTGAAATGTGTTTTATGTGTTAATGTTTGAAGTTTTGTTTTTATGATTTATAAGATTAATATCAAATGATAAAAATGAAATAAATTATTTATCAATTTATAGCATTAAGTCATTAAATATTACAAAAATTTAATTATTTCGAAAAAATAAATATTTTGTACGGTATATAAGATCTGGTCCGAACCGTCAGAAGAATTACATTCTTGACCGAACGGTTAGAAATCATGACCGTTCAGTCTATTCTCTATGTCAACAGTTAACCAAGTAAACTGGGTCTCTGAGCAATTGGACTGTAATTGGGTCAGTACAGATACTATTGTTATTGGGCCAATGTTAGTCGTAATCTTATTGGGGCATTGGGCTCGACAAGTAAGCAACTAACGATTCCATAACAATAACAGAAAAAATATGTATGCTTATGTTTGTTTTCAACTAAACTTATTCACGTACTACATTCTTAGGAGTAACCTCGATTAAACCTAGTCATGAAGAACTCATTCTTAGTCTTGGTCACCTTATTGGTCATTGTCAATTATGGTATTCCCCCAAAATGGGGTCGGGGGCTGTTGAAGGATGAAAAAGACTTGGAGGTCTTAAGGTATCATGTGGTCGTAGCTTTAGACGGTAGTGGTAATTTCACTACCATTTCTAAAGCCATAGAAGTTCCTCATGTGTTGAGTTCCAGGAGAATTATTATAAAAATAAAAGGGGGCATATACCAAGAGAATTTGATATTTCCTTCTAACAAGACTAATATCTTTTTGGTTGGGGATGAAAGAGGCATCACTATCATTACGAGAACTAAAAACGTGCGTGATGATATCAATACCTTGGACACTGCAACTGTAGTTGTTAAAACTACACATTTTCTGGCGAGTAACATTACTTTCAAGAATAGAGCAGGAGCTTTAAACCAACAAGTCGTTTCCCTAGCGCTAACATAGGATTTCTGTGCATTTTACAACTATGAGGTGTTGGGATATCAAGACACTGTATATGTTATGCAAGGTAAACATTTTTTTTTGTGAAGTAGATGAAAAAAATGTTTTGGCATACAATCAAAGTAGTAATATTTTCTTAAGATGTTTCTATTGTAATACATGAATACAATAAAAGTTCTATAAGTCATTTGTATTTTAGTAACGAGTGATTGAGTTGTTTGAATTCATAATTGTAAGTGAGATTATTTAGATGTTATTTTGATCATTATGTCCACTGAATTGTTCATAATACATTTAAAATAGTAATATTTATTACTGCATGTGTAGTGCGAAATCCAACAATAATAATGTGTGTCGGTGTCTATGAACTATGAGTCACGTAGTGCATTGGATTGTGCACAATCTTTTACTATAAGATGGAGATTAAATTTTTACAAATGATCGTACGTAATTGAACGTGGTATTGCACGGGAGCTAACACTTATTGAATTCATGAATGTACATAATTGAATGTAACGCTACAACAGGACCTTTAAACGAACAAGTCGTTGACCTAGCGCTAATAGAGGATTTCTCTGCATTTTACAACTTTGAGGTGTTGGGATATGAAGACACTTTATATGTTATGCAGGGTAAACATTTTTTTTGTGAAGTGTCTTATTGAAGGCATAGTATATTTTATTTTTGGTGAAACAGCACAAGTGGTATTACAAGACTATGATATCCAAGTGAGAATTCCTCTCACAGGACAACAAAACATTATAACCGCTCAAGGAAGAAAAAAGAACCGAGATGGTGAAATTGTAATCCAAAATTTTAGAATTGGTGTCACTCACGAGTTTGAAGACGCCAAAATGTTTCTGTATATAATTGAGTAGGACCGAGAGACTAACTTTTTTGTTATCACCTCCCTTGATCTCTGACCTCTAAACCTCCTACCCTAGGCTCTTCGCTCTCAAGCCTAGTGGTTGATAGCTTTCCGCAGTCTCCTTTAACCAGTCTGTTATTGTTATGGAATCGTTAGTTGCTTACTCTTCCAGCCCAATGGTCCAATAAGATTATGGTTGACGTTGGTCCAATAACAATAGTATCTGTACTGACCCAATTACGATCGAATAGCTTACAGACCCATTTTACCTGGTTAATTGTTGATGGAGTTCTATTTCTACTGTATACATTCCTCAACTTCGGTGAATTGAGGCTATAAATACATCATAATACTATGTAAAGAAAAAATTTAATAATATATACTAAGTATTATATATCAAATTATTCATGCAAGAAGTTGTTAGGTTTCGTGACGAAAATAGAGAGTGGATATTTTTCGTTTTTGGAAATAAAAGAAAATAAAAATTATATTTTATATTAATTATAAATAGAAAAAAAAGTATTTGTTACAAAATTGTTATTATATTCACTTTTTATATCGATTATTTTTTATATCGATTATGATTAGAATCGGTACAAAAGGTTTTTTTATTTATTATAAAAATATCACCGCGTCTATTTTTTATCCCAATTATAAATAGAATTGATATAAATAATTTTTTTATTCATTTTTGTGTATTGGAGATTAAATCTTATAAAGTGAACGCACATAATTGAACATACACTACACGATATCTGACATGCATCTAGGACCCATTCAACCTTATTGAATGTGTTAGATTGCATAGATTTATGCACCACCTTTTCTTGATTGTCAAGATTAAATATTTCGAAATGAATGCACCTGATTGAATGTCATACAACACAAGAAAATAAATGCATTAAGAAAATATAAACATATAAAACACATATTTGTCTTGAACATATATTTAAAGAAACTACAATTGAACATGATATTGCACCCATTCAATCTTTTGCCTAAATGCACCACTTTCGAACGCATTGTATAGATTCAATTTATGGAAATGAATGCACATAATTAAACCTTGTACTACTGTAGAAAAGTTTTTATATACTAGTTGAAAAAGGTTTTTTATACCGATTTAGTATAGAAATTTGGAGTATAGAAAGTATTTGATTTTTTATACTAGTTATAAAACTGGTATAAAAAGTTCTATGTTTTTCTTATCGATATTAAAATCGAATTTAAAAAGTTTGCTAGGAAGAGGAATAAATTTCTTTATGATTCACTGCGTCCATTTTCTATACATGTTATAACTACAGCCAATATAAAAAGTGTTATCATATTTACGATTATACCATCGTGCTACTTTTTATACATGATAGATTATAATGGATATAAATAGTCGTTATAAAATGTGGTTTTAGCACTAATAGCACCATCTTTAAACTAATGGTGGAGATTGAATCCTATAAAGTGAATGCACACAATTGAACGTCACACTACACGTGAATTGACGTCTGTCTATGACTCGTTAAACCTCTTTGAATGTATTAGACTATATAGATTTTTAACTTATGATCAACATTGAATATTTCGAAATGAATGCACTCGATTGAACGTCACATTACACAAGATAATAAATGCATTAAAAGAATATAAACATATAAAAACATATATTTATCTGAAAAATATATTTTAAACAAACAACAATTGAACATTATATTTCACGAAACCAATAAATAACACATTAATGACCTATTCAAGATTTTTGTCTGAATGCACATCTTTTATCATGAAGTATATAAAATATTCAACTTTTTATACTCGCTATATCTAGTATAAAAAATTCTCTTTTTATACATGTTTTGAAACTGATATAGGAAATTTGCTAGAAAAAAGAATAAATTTTTATATGATCTAGATTTTTTATATTGGTTAACTAACCAAATAGTATAAAAAGTATGACATTTTATACCGGTTAAAGTTCCAATCGATATAAAAAAATGTCATTTTTTATACAAATTGGAGTGTTAACCTATTAGTTCTAGCACTAACTTGTATAAAAAGTCAAAAAAAAATTTCAATTGTTTTCTTACTCTTTGATTTTCTTTTCTTTCTTTCGACTTCAATTATGGTTCAACAACTCAAGGATTACAATTCTCTCAAACTCTATGCTTTCTTAGTTCTTATGTTCTTATACTTCAAACTCTTTATACTCCCTTTCAAACTCTTTATACTTTCAAGTTCTTATAACATTTAACCACTTAGATACATTTATATTAGTACACTCATGTTTTCTATTTTCATATTTATGGTGTTCCAATCTAAAATATATTTAACAAAAGTTTTTGTTCCACCATGTAGGTTACGGGATGAAAATTATGACATCTTATATTTTTCAACTATACTGCATACTCAAGTTTACTAGACATAAAAGAATTAAGACTTTTGGATATATTATATGGTATATGTATAGTGGAGGGGAAGTTGTGCATCCTTCTGAGATACAGAGACTTAGTCCCATTCTTCTATTATGGAGACATAATAAAGATAATTCTATGAATTTGATTTATCTCCTTGATTTGATTTGTTATTTTTTTTCTTGTTCATATTCTTTAAGAAATTCTACTAATGATTAAAATCATATAAATATCTTTTATTTTGTTTGTACGGTTTGAAAATTTATTCTAAAAAAACATAATGAGTTATAAATAAATTTCGATCCTAAATCACAATATTGAAATTTTTATCATTAATATTGATCTTAATTGTTATTGTGTAATTAAATTGTGCAAGGGCGAGAGAAAATAAGCATACAAACATGGGAAAGTGTGCTGGGAAAGAAAAAAACAAACACAAGTATGACATGTTTATTGGGCAAAGTTATTAGAAGTGAAGCCGAATGAACAATACAACATTTCAATAACCAATAATATACGAAGATGACCAGACAAGTGCAATAGATCAAAAGCTGTTCAAAAACCAGTTAAAATGGTAAAAAACGATTTTAATTAAAAAAAGCAATAAATTAAAATTTTAAATCTTATTAAAAAGTACAATTCAACCTAAAATGTTTGTCATTTTTTTCTACAAATAAATTTGTTATTAACATGTACTATCAAAATTTCAATCTAAATACAATACACATTTCAGTTAAAGACATAAATTGATGTTTTATTTTAACTCAGTTTCAAAAAATGATTATACACTTTAAAAGTTGTTCTGTATTTTTAGTCATTAAAATAATTTATTGATACCAGTTTGATCTCGGTTTGACCATTTAACCTCAAACAATGTGTTGCCGGATTAAACGAGTGATCTCGGTTCAAAAACATTATTTCTTAGTGAAAAGTTGTTTTAAGAAATAATATAATAATAACTTTATGGAAAGTTCTAAAGGTTGGTTTAAAAAACTAAATATGCAGTATTTCCATTACCAATCCACTGCGATCCATAAAATTGAAAATGTGATCATCCTACTTACAGCCATGAACACCTTTTCTAATTTTTGAAGTCATTCTAAGACGTTAAACCAAGAAAGCAACAGAAATCATGGGACCGTTCAACTTCCTTTTCCTTGCTGGATTTGTTGTAGAAGAACAGCAGCGAGCTGAAGTGTTGCTTGCAGACGTTTCTGTGGATCTGAATCAGAATCTTCCTGCAAGCTGCTATCAGTCACCACCAGCTGATTTCCAGTACTCTCTCTCTGTGGTTCCCTTTGAACCATCTGTGACATCTGGGGCGCATTTGAAATCTGTTGCTGTTTTTGCATCTGTAGCATTTGACCCAGCTGAGATGTTGACTGATCAGAACTCACGAGATTGTTTTCTGTAGCATACTTTTGGGATGGTCGGGATGAGGTGTCGGACGTGCTAAATCTGGATGAGATGTCAGACGTGTTAAATCTGTTAATCTGGCGCGGATCACGATCGGCCAATGCAGATGTACTCGAAGAGCTTCCCGATTGCCTTTGCTGCTCAAGAAGAGATGCAGCTAGTTGTGCAAGCTGTTCTGGTGGAAGGGCTCCCACAGGCACTGATAAAGGATCTAAATGTCTTATATCTGGGTAAGACAACTTGTTATCACCATAAAATGGAATAACACAAGTTCCACTGGAATGTTGAATTGAGTTTACATCTGTCACTGCTCTTGGAATGGTGAGTTGGCGTTCATCGGCAACATGTTCTACAGTACCACCTGATGCTTGAGTTCTACTTGAGAAGTTCTGCAGATTTTGAGAAGACCAGTTTGGTCCAGAATTTCGCTGCTGGACAGGATAGTTGCGATTTCTTTCGTCATGAGACTCGGACATGGTAGCCATGGCATGAACTGAATCAGAAACTGATGGAGCTGCTGCAAATTTATTTCCAAGAAATGAAAGATTGCTGATTCCAGAATTACCCAATTCTGAAATAGATGGTGATGTAGGTACACGTTCCAAAGGAAATGATGACTTCAGATGCAGTATATTCTCGTTATAGGACAACAGGTTTTCGTTTGTCATTTCACGTTGCATGTGTCCTGGACCATGATTTAAAACAGGATTCTCCAACCTCAGAATAACACCAGATATGCTCAACTTACCAGGTACCTTCAGTACTTTCTCTGAAAATTCGGATGGAGGAACAAGAAATAAGGTGGTCTTGTCATCCAGCTTGGCAACAGCAGCGCGCTGCTTTTCCTCCAGATAATGCATAAATTCATTGTAGAATTCCATGTCAGCATCACTTCCAGGCACAAAGAAAACAACCCAAACACCAACTGCTTGGTAGTAATGCTTTGAAAGCATATCTAGACCAGTTCTTGCTGTGCAATCCAAGAATTCGGGTCTGAAATCAATGTATTGACATTAATACCCAACATAAACATGTGAAAGAGAACACTGATGATAGTAAACATGGTTAACGTGGTTGTAATATTGATGAGTATGGTTAAGCAAGAGTTATTAATCAGAATTTTCCCTCACCACCATTTCAAAGCAGGGTTTTGATCTTTTGGTCTTTATGTGGCTGTCACGAATTTATTGAGAGGAGAATTCTATTGTTTACATACAAAGATGTTAGAGCTGCTTTTAAGCTTATTAATGTTCCATTATGTCTTCTCTGGTTGCTTTAGGGGGATTCATTATCCTCCTATTCTGTTCTTCATTATCTGCTAATGAATTCTTTTTTATGCATCTTGTTAGATATTTGGATATTGTATCTTGGGAATTGCAATGGGCCTATTTTAGGATCCATATAACTGTGGTAATTAAGATATTTATAATTAATCTCTCCTTTATTACCTATATTTCATAATTACACTCTCCATTGTGCACATTGACACTTGGATTCACTTATGTTTCCTGTATTATTGTCCGTTTAGGACTTCTATTGAAGAAAAGTGTTTTAACTCGAACATTAATAAGATGCCATACACATGTATGCATTATAAATAAAGATGTATGTTTAATTTGATAACCTTGCTGCATAAATTCATAATTAATAAACAAGTTCAAAAGCCACAATGAGCTACCTCAACCACAGTAAATGTTAAGTAAATTATCTTGTTTATTAAACAAACCATCTCAGCTATCTATTATATACTTAGATGACTAGATTAAGTTCTACCTCTAAATGCACATTTTCTAAATTCTTAATTTCCTCTCAATTACTTTAAATTAATCAGTAAAAGCTCCAGCGATGACTTCTTTTTGAAGTTCTGAACAAACCAACCCCCAACTAATTCTACATAAGAATAACACGAGCATTTATCTGAAATCCTTATATGGATATTGCAAAATTCTATCTAAATGCCAATTGGTATCGAGTAAGTTTTCCGACAAGTAAAAACCAATGAGGCTATGTTTTCAGCAAAATATAAGCTTTAGACAATAAAAATGTCTACAAAATTTAGTTATATCACTGTATCCTCTTTTTTCTTGTAATCAAAATTTTTAAGACGGGAGACTGACCCAATTCCAAGGTCAGCGAGGGCCAATAGACAGCAAGAATATTTCGTATAATAGTGGCCATTTTTTCCTTTTTTACCCTCACACATCTCAATGTTATTTTAACCCTTTCGAAAGCAGTTCTATTTAATGGGTCTCAGTAGAACTTGACTACTTAAGAAACAGAAAAAAAAAAAATATGTATATGTATATATGTATAGATATAGATATAGACATTTCAAAGCTAAAACTACCTGAATCTAAAAACCAAATACATCTTTTGAAAAGAGTTTATACTTACAGCATGATATCTAGGACTTTCCCCACAGGAAAGCAGCGTGCTCGACAGACAGGGGTTCCACCTTTAGCAATAGTTCCTTCCCATTTCCACTCCGTTAAAGATGAAGTATCGGGTTCAGGCGAGAATCTTTTCTTTTCAACATAAGTTAACTGCTGAGCACCGGAACCCATTTGGAAATTATCATAAGATTTCCAGCTTTCTTGTCTATCTAAACGAGGCAGAGGTGAATTTGGGGGGCGTTCAAGAGTCTGGCCGTAAGTAAAATTTCCAGTATCAAAGCCTTTATCAAAAGGCTCACGTGCGGGTAACTCAGATAAAAGTCTTGGGAGAACTTGTTTCTGTTTTTCTAATTCAGAGAAGGGATACTCTGGAAGCTCTCTTTCAAGAGGAGGAGAACCAGTCTTCGGCCTTTTAGCCTCACGTAGATAATGAACATCTGTAAAGGCTCGCAAATCTTCGTAGAATGCACCTTTTTGAGGAAATCGATCATCTCTTTCTCTTGATGGACTATTCATAAGTTCATAGATTTCTTGTGATACTCCTTGTGTTCTCCCCTTCTCTCCAACTTTCCTTTGTTCATATGTGTTAGTTCCACCCATCCATGAAGAACCCCTTTTGTGATCATAAGGATCAGAATCCCAATTCCGGAACTGATTTGGGGAACCAATGCTGCGATCACCATTGAAGCTCCGATCCTGTCTGAGGTTATCGGAAGATCCATCACGACCACTTGACTTGTAAATTGGAGAGCGAGGGCCATTAAGTGATCTCCTCTCACTGTTTGATGAACCTGTTTCACTTTTGGCAAAACAAATATGAACACGGGGATTTCCGAATAACTTCCCCTTCAGATTGTCTTTTGCTCTGCATGCAGATGTAAGGCTCCTAAAGCGAACAAAGGCATAACTACGACCTGGAAATGTTGTAATCTTCATTATTTCACCAAATGGGGAAAAAGCTTTTCTTAAAATTGATTCGTCCACCTTCAACTGAGCCGGGAACCCAATCCACAGGACCTCACTGGGTTCTGGATTTTTGTCACTCAGCTTAGATTTGTCAGAATACTGCAGCCCAGGACTACCATGGTGTCCCCTAAACTCTCTTTGTGACAAAGGAGAACCCCTTAATGTTGAGTTCCGTTCATCCCAAGAGTAATCTTCATCGCGTGGTACTGCCGATGACTTATCCTGTGATTAAGAACAAAACTTATTGGTGAAATTATCATACATTTCATTTATCTATTTTTAACATTCTGAAACGAAAATATTTATTCCATAACCAGATGCCAATTTTGAAGACTAAGTGGTTATCATCATCTAAAAATCCAACAGAAAGACATTAAACTAAAAGAAATTTACTAATATGAACTATGAAGACTTCATGGGAAAATACAAAAATAATGGATGAACATAATACATCAAGGCAATCATCAATCACTCCAAGCTCTTCAATACAACAAGTACAACTTAATTTTATCCTACATGGTAGAATCGGTTATAGATCATTCAATACCACTAGTCTATATGAAAGACCAATGCATCGTTGACCCTGGTCATGAAGATTCAACAAAGCTTTACATTAGCCTTGAAGTCTAACTACCTAATACCAACCTCTAATATCCTCTCGAGTAAACATAAACGAAGGTTACACCTTGCAAGATGAAAATGATAGCAATGTCCGAAGACAACTATCTCCCCCTTCTTTGAACAACTTAAAGAGTTGGGAGAGAAACTAAAATTTTATTACTACGGTTCTCTCAACCTTAATACATCATACTACCCTATTTATAAGGGATAGTAGTTCAACATACAAATTAAAAAAAGAAGGCTCCTAAAAAGCCTACTAGAAAACATATTACATTTCAACACTCCCCCTCAAACTGGAACATATAGATCATATGCACCAAGCTTGGAACATATAAATTGAATTCTAGGCCCCTTAGATTTGGTAGAATGTCTCCGAGTTGTTCATTAGAGTTGACAAACTCTGTAACAAGTTCCTTGGACAACTTCTCTCTAATAAAATGACAGTCAATTTCTGTGTTTTGTTCTCTCATGAAACTCCGGATTTGAGGCAATGTGAAGGGTTGCTTGGTTGTCACAGTACAGCTTTAGCTTCAGCACTAGATCGAGCAACAACACTTCGTTTCTTACTTTTCCAAGATACAAGTTTCCCTCCAAGTAAAACATAATATCTTGTAGTAGATCTTTGATCAATTGGACATCCAACCCAATTTGCACCACAATATCCTTCGATCTGAATGCTTCCCTTGTTCTCATACAACAATCCCTGTCCTAGGTTTCCTTTTACATATCTGAGAATGAGAATCACTACATTGCAATGGTCAACATGTGAGTTTTGCATAAATATACTCAACTCCCACCAGATAAGAAAGATCAGGTCATGTTATGTAAGATAAATGAGTTTTCCAACCAAACTTCTATATCTCTCTGGGTCTCAGAAAGATTCACCTTGATATCTCATTAACTTTTGATTTGAATTCATAAGAATATCAATGGGCTTGCAATTTGTCAGGCTTGTTTCCTCTAAAATATCAAGAGCATATTTCCTTTGTGAAATGATGACACCTTTTGACTGTGTCACTTCAATACCAAGAAAATATTTTAGACGACCCTGATCTTTAGTCTGAAAGTGGTTGAACAAATGATTCTTTAATTAAGTAATTCAAGTGGCGTCATTCTCTGTAATAACAATATCATCAACATACACCATGAGATAAACACATTTGTCCAGAGAAGAATGACCATAAAACACTGAATGATCCGCCTCACATTGTTTCAGTCCAAAATTTTGCACAACTCGACTAAATTTACCAAACCAAGCTTGAGGTGATTGCTTCAAGCTATAGAGGGAACGACATAATTTACAAACTAACCCAGACTCCCCCTAAGCAACAAACCCAAGAGGTTGCTCCATGTATATCTCCTCTTCTAGCTCATCATGAAGAAAGACATTTTTAATTTCCAAAAGGTAAAGTGGCCACTGACGAATGGCAACCATAGCAAGCAAAATACAAACCGTACTAGTTTTAGCCACAGGAGAAAAAGTATCAAAATAGTCAAGGCCATAAACTTGAGTATATCCCATAGTTACTAGACGAGCTTTGATAGGAACATAATAAATAGAGAAACACAAATAAGTAATAGCAGAAGCTCAACTCGATTTCCAAGTAAATAAAAAAAAAAGTTATTGTATTTGATTTGACTTCAGTTAAAATAAATGAACATATTTAATATTATCTTAATCGTATCTTAGATTATCAATTAAGGTTCTATCATATCTCTCAGTTTATTTCTCACTCTCAACATGGTAAAATGGAATCTTTTCTTTTAATAAGATCGGCGAGGCCACCTTCCCCCTTTCATTGTGTTTAGGAGCGAGACCTACCCAAGTATGGTATGGAAGGCAGACTCCGCGAACGTCTTAATGTCCGCTTCATTACTAATAAAGTAAACAAAGTCTTAACCTGAATCTACAAAAAACTGTTGTATGGTAGAGGAGGTAAGCAAGGGTTCTCGGTCTATTATAATAGGAAGAGGCGAGAATGGATTTTGCGATGTGTCTGTCCCACAATTTCGTGAAAATACACCTCACATAACCTAACCTAAAAATGTATAAGCTAGGGTTAAAAATATAGTTGATCACTTGTAATGTCTATTAAGAAGTGGACTTTAAGCCTAACTCAACCCTACAAAATCAGCTTGTAAGGTGTGGTTTGCACCTACTTATTTACTATAAATTGACCTTATTTCTAGTCGATGTGTGACTTCCAACACACTCCTCACACTGAGATATATACATCTTGAGCGTGACACTAGACATTAATGGGTAGTCCGATAGCGGGTGGAAGAACATGTCCAACAAACAAAAAATATCGCTAAGATAGGCCCTAACATAGCTCTGATACCATGTTAAAAAGTGAACTTTAAGCTTAACTCAACTCCACAAAACCAACTTGTAAGGTGAGGTCTGCACCCACTTATATACTATAAATTGATCTTATCTCTAGTTGATAAGGGATTTCCAACAAATCCAAATAGAAAATCTCGTTCTATTAGATTCCCAACATGCATAAGTACAAAAAGCAAGTAACATAGAAACTACAGAGTGAGTTGGATGGAATTTGATGATCTTCAAGGCGAAGGGAGCTGGAATGGAAGCTAGAGCAGGAACAGTAGGAGCTCCAACAATGGAAAAGCTTTTTTCTAGCAAATAGAAGATTATCAGCACCACATGACATATGGATTAACATGCTTTCAGGGAGAACATAGAATAATAGAGGATCTAGCATAGGGAACATGACAATCATTATAGATGTTGTAACTCTTTCCTGTAACTTCTCATAGCATACCACCCCACTAAAAAATAAATAGGGATCAGAAATGTGGTAAATGTCACAAAGAAAAAAGAAAAACCATCTATACCCAAATTCATATTGTTCTTTTCATAAAGAAGCCATCTAAGGCTTTCCTCAAATTAAGATTTTTCCATATAAGGATTGAATTGTATCACAAGACCAAGGGAATACAAAAAAGTAATAAGAGAGGCACATAGATCAATCAATCATATTAGCTTACGCTTGAGTTTGGAACGAAGAGGAATAATGCTTCCAAGCACAACACACTGAATAGAACTACATAGGTCATGATAGCATTCACAGAAATGTTCTAACATAGAGATTAGCTGACAAAACTAAACAAACAGGTGCCTAACTCCAAAAGTTGGAGTATTAGTTGAGTCTCCTCCCCCCTTCCCTTTCCTACTTTTCCACTCTCCTTTTAAGGGCCTATCAAAGTGCCCCATGAATAATCTAGGAAAGGATGTATCAGATAAAAGTCAACCTTGTTTAGTTAGTTTATAGCCTCCCACCATAGTAGATGAGATAGGTTTAGCCTCAGCCACAGTGGTTTTGGATAACAAAATGATGCATTTACTTTGTAAAACATAGAGTGGTCAATCAGGTTGAGGCTAAACCTCAATGCCTAGGAAGCAGTCCCATAAGGGTCACCCGAACTCAACTCCTTTGGAGAGAATTCTGAATTGAGAACACTGAAGTAGTCCAGTTCAGCTAAATACATTAGTGATCTAAGCCAAAGCCAACATGGCTGAGGCTAAGCTCATCTTATCTGCTCTTCTTCAGCAATTGATTTCCAAACTCAATTCATGTCTCTCCAAAGAGCTTTTGGTGACTTGGACTACTTCCTAGGCCTAGATATACTTTTTAATTTCAGCTGTGGAACAGACCACCAATGGATTTCAAGCAAGCAGAAATGGCTTGATTTGAAAAGAAGTGAGACTGTTTGATATCCTTTCTTGACATTGAGAGGTTCACTTCTGAGTTAACCAGCCCTTGCATAATTGGAATGAATTAGAATAGTCAACAGATGTCAAGATACACACAGTGAGAGGGTTGAAGTCAAGTGAGCAAAAGTTGACCTTGAAGCTCCCAGGCTGCAGGGCTCTCTGACCCTAGATCGTGATCATCATAAGAAATCAGAAATCAATAGTTATAATTATGAGAATGCAGAACTGTAAAGTTGTACTATTGACTGTGAGAGTAGTGTACCTCAGAGGCTCTGATAGGTTCTTTTAATCAAGAACCTAAGAATAACGCTAGAAACACCACACAGGACAAGTTCTCTGAATTATACAGCCTCCTTTTATTGCCAAAG